>CAIGQQ010029655.1:270260-284945 GCA_903798035.1 Danio albolineatus
TAACGCCTTCCTGCAAAAGTTGAGCTAGTTGAAGAAGAACGTGAGGAAACATGGCAACTAACCCAGAGATTGCGGACCCTCCCTCTTCATATAAGTCAGCAGTATGGCAACATTTCAGCTACCCAGTGAAGATAAAGGATAGCAATTGGCCGTGAGATAGCGTTGGATCGACAAGACCCACACAATATGCCGTAAGTGCTTTAGTGACAGGCAACACAACCAACATACAGATAGATGATACGTAAAGTACACACAGAATACGTAAAGAGGCTGTGATAGATTGGAAGATCAGCATATCAAAAGTTCCCGTGACAACAGACAACGAAACATTGCCAATGCTGTCGAATCGGCCGGTTGTTTTCACCGCATATAAGATGCTTTGCTCACACTGTTAATCTGGCTGCACAGAGAGGGATACGGGCGTTCACCAGATGTCCCGACTTTAATATGGGGTTCTCTGAAACTATTAATATTTAACTTTAATTTTATTTAGGCTATTTTATTTACCAAACCAACACAATCTCACGGCAACTTGTGTTTTGGCGCTGAAGCATATAGCGCGCTTGTTTTGAAGCGCATCACCGCAAAGGTTATTCATTATTCTTTTTTATCTAGTAAATAACTGACCAACCAAAACCACATCACAATTCAGATAAAAATTATACCTAACGAAATTCGTTTCAAAAAGTTATTTTTTTCCAAGAAAAATGTATGAATTATATTTTTGTTTGTGCCTGTCCAACTGTGCGGTGAAAATTTGTTCCGCTCCGGGGAAAATAAGAATTTAATAGTTCACAGCAGAAAAGGCACGGTCCGTGCGGGCTTTCTCCATCTTCTCAATTGTGTTGGGCACTGCTAGGTTCAGTTTGGAGGCATTTTGACGCCAGTGTCCATTCCTTGTCAATGAAATGGAAAGTTAGCGACATGTAAAGTGTCATTTTTGTACTCGGAACACATCTGTTGTAAGTGAAAAATACTCGACTGTGGTGGAATTGGGCTGTTGCAGCTCAAGTATTGAAAGACACTATTTTTTTTCGCAGAGATTCTTGGTTACTGCATCAGTGCATTTGTTCCACCTCACATTGTCCCTCCTATATTTTGTGCATCACTAATTGATGGCTGCACCTGTTCGTCTGACTTCTGCGTAAATTTTTTTTTACTGCATTGCCCATTTTGGCAGCCTCATTCTTGTGCGCTTTGTATAAATTAGTTGTTTCCTCCACATGCTGCCACATTTGTCAGGCAAAGTTTACATCTCTTAAATGTAAGAAAACTTCATTGAAAAAGAATTTTCAACATGCTCGAATCATCTCCACAATGGAGTTTAGTTCTGTTTGTTTTTCAACAGTATTTCATTACAAAAAAACAGAATTGTTATAGCTTTGTCTATTTATTTATTTATTTTATATTTGGCTATTTATATAGTTAATAATTTGCATGGTTAATCTTGTTCTTTGGTGTTCAGTTTATAAAGATTTTTCAAATGAATTGATAAAAAATATTGTTTAAAAAAAAAAATTTCCACCCCTCATGAAAAAAAATCGTGATACGAATCGAATCGTGGGTCAAAAATCGTGATACGAACCGAATCGTGGGTTTGGTGTATCGTTACAGCCCTAGTAATTAGTTATACTGCATGTCCACTGCATTTCCGGCCATAGAATATTAAATAAACTATTTGTATTGCTAACTTTTAACTAAACTTTTAATCCATTACGTGTTATAACATGTCATAACATAACCACGACCGGCACGAGGTCACGTCAAACAATGAAAATTTGATCATGATTACGTTGATGTTACGTAACACACGTGGATTTTGGCTGGCTAGGATGACGCGTCAACCTGCAGAAAACAGAAAAGGCTCGTTTGAGGTGCACCTTGCCTTGACTGCAATGTAGACGGCAGCAGGCGGCTGCAGTAAGATGAGGGCTCAAAAAATACATCAGAAGTCGGACACTTCCTGAATCTTGCTGTTTTTTGCCACCTGGAAACGTCACCAGTGGCGGAGATTGCGGTCGCGCTTTTTATGGTGGACAAATGACCTCAAGAAGAAATACTAGGCTCGTTTGAGATGGCCAAATTCTGCACAGAACGCATCACCGGTGATCACCGCGAGATGCATGCCGGTTAGAAAAGTGTCCAACATGCGTGTGCCTTGCTCAGATGTCATGCTGACGTGCGCCAAAAAACTCTCGTGACCGTGAGGCGGATGTCTCGGATTGAGCAGTCGGCTGCAGTTGCTCTCCAACGACTGAGCTCACCAAAAGCATGATGGGAAACGACTGGCTGATGACACAGCTCAATGCTTATTGGATGAGACTGAACTTACGCGTCTCTGTCTTCTGTTTTTACTACGGTTTACCTGGCTGTACACCTTTATTGTATTTTCGTTGATAATTAAAAAAGACATGAAGACCATTACATGTTTATTTATTTAGATTTACACGCAAATAAAAACAAAACACACCTTTGTAAAACCAAAACGTGACCTATCTCATATAACTAAATGTTACAAAAAAATCAGTAGGATGTGCATTTTATTTCTATATTAGTTTAAAGTCCTGTTTGTTGTCATTTTCTTCATGTCTGCAGAACAAACCACTGTTGTCCAATGGCTTTCCTCATTTTCATCTGAAGTTAACACTTTAAATTGCACTTTAGGCTGAATAGTATCTTGCAAAAAACTAGTAAAATATTATGTCAAATATATAATATAATATTGTCATCATGGCAAAGACTATAGACAAATGAGTTAATAGAAACTGTTGAAAACAAAATCTCTTAAGCAACACTTTTACATATTTGATGCAATACATTTTTTCTTTAAACTTCACGAGAGGGCTTATCATTTTGTCTTTAGTAGTATTTCCCTTTACACCTTCTAATGCCCTCTAAAGACAGTCTGATGTTACTATATAAATGGACCACTGCTCAATAAAATGCCAAATTCTAGGGACATTTCTAGCAAAACAAACAAACAAACAAACAAACATTTGTCATGACCTGTCACTCAAACACATCTTGCTAGTTACTTAATTTATAATGTAGCCAAATTATATTTCTTGACATTTCTGTAAGCTGTTTATTTGTTCATTCTTTTAACATTTACCACTGTTGAATATACAGATGTATATTAAACACTGTACACCCTTTTAAGTAATGAGCTGTTCATCTTCTGATTTGATCTGATTCTGACCATCTTTTTGTAAAAACAGTGATATTTCAATTGCATCCACTCCCACATTAAAAAATACTACATTAACTTATAGGAATACTATAGTGTTTTTGAATCATATGCCTATTATAAAAATAGCTTATTTAAATTCTGTAGTTGATATGGTGGGCGCCACGGTGGCGTAGTGAGTAGCACGTTTGCCTCACAGCAAGAAGGTCGCTGGTTCGATCCCCGGCTGGGCCAGTTGGCATTTCTGTGTGGAGTTTGCATGTTCTCCCCGTGGTTGCGTGGGTTTCCTCCGGGTGCTCCGGTTTCCCCCACAGTCCAAAGACATGCGGTACAGGTGAATTGGGTAAGCTAAATTGTCCGTAGTGTATGTGTGTGAATGAGAATGTATGGATGTGTTTCCCAGAGATGGGTTGTGGCTGGAAGGGCATCCGCTGCGTAAAACAAATGCTGGATAAGTTGGCGGTTCATTTCGCTGTGGAGACCCCGGATTAATATAGGGACTAAGCCGACAAGAAAATGAATGAATGAGTTGATATGGTATTACAACAACTATAAACATAACCAAATACTGAAAAAACATGTTCAAAAACACTATAATATTTACTATAAGTTACTATAGTATTTTTTCTTGAGGTCATTCGTCCGCGATATAAAACGCGAATGCGATCTCCGCCACTGGTAACGTTTCCAGGCGGCAAAACAGCGAGATTCGGGAATTGTTCAACTTCTGATGCATTTTTTGAGCCCTCCTCTTACTGCAGCCGCCTGCTCCTGTCTACATTGCAGTCAAGGCGAGGTGCACCTCAAACGAGCCTATTATAACTTATAGTAAATATTAAAGTGTTTTTGGACATGTCTTTTTTCAGTATTTGTTAATGTTTATAGTTGCTGTGATACCATATAGAATTTAAATTATTAAATTCTATTTTTATAATATACATATGGTTCAAAAACACTATAGTATTCCTATAAGTTGCTATAGAATTTTTTAATGTGGCAGTGGATGCAATTGAAATATCAAAAAGAGGGCCAGAATCACAGAAGATGAACAGCTTATTACTTAAAAGGATGAACTGTATTTAAAATATACACCTGTATTCAACAGTGGTAAACATTAAAAGAATCAACAAATTAACAGCTTACAGCAAGAAAGCTTTCAAGAAATCTAATTTGGCTACATTATAAATTAAGTAACTATAGCAAGATGCTTTTGAGTGACATATATATATAAACAGGTCATGACAAATGTTTGTTTGTTTTGCTAGAAATGTCCCTAGAATTTGCCATTTTATTAAGCAAGTGGTCCATTTCTATAGAAATTTCAGAGGGCATTAGAAGGTATAAAGGGAAATACTTGTGAAGTTTAAAGAAAAAATATATTGCATCAAATATGTAAAAATGCTGTATAACAGATTTAGTTTTCAACAGTAGAGAAAGAGAGAGGGTAAAAGAGAAACTAGTGAAAAAAAGGATAATCCCACAACACAGGAATGTAACCGTGACAAAATTAATTTTCCAGTTTGCACACATCTATTTTTAGTCGCAAATGTGAGTGAAATGATCACGCTGTTGAGCTCTGAACCCAGGATTGAATTTCTGGGCCACAGACACATCACCCTGCAGCCCAAGACTGATTACTCACTGAAGCTAAGCAGGGCTGAGCCTGTTCAGTACCTGGATGGAAGACCTCATGGGAAAGCTAGATAGCTGTTGGAAGTGGTGTTAGTGAGGCCAGTAGCGGGCACTCATTCTGCGGTCTGTGAGTCCTAAGGCCCTGTAAAGTGAAGGGGACTGGTCTTTTAAAATCTCACAGCAAAGAGTATAGGGGTGTTACCTCTGTGTCCTGACCAAATTTCCTTCCATCGACCCTTACCGTATGTTCACACTAAAAGCGGCGAGAGCATCAAAGTAGCCGGAAGTCATTCATTTTCAATGGGAGCTGGCGGCGAGGAGCAGCGCGTCGTGTCTTCGCCATTGTAGGCGTCGAAGAGAGCTGAAATCAAGTCAACTTTATAGTAATGAGCTATGACGCTGTTTGGTGGCAAGCAATCAGTATGTAGAAGTCCGCCGATTGTGAAGAGTCCAGAGAACACAGTCACTGTGAACATTGGTTCCGACCACAGTTGTTCCCAACGGTTTTAATATTGCGGTTGCCGGATTTTCAGTTATTTACAATGTTTTCTTACAGGGATGTACATGAAAAGTTAATTGACACATAATAGACAACTTAAACAACTTGATCTTTCATTGTTAAATGAATCTGATAAAGCGAGCAAAATTTTTACGCTTGAAAGCATGTTTTATGTGGAAATGTAAGTGATTTGCTGATAATGCTGCAACGGCTCCTTTAAATACGAGATTAATGTAGTGAATGTTGACGCTCTAGTCGCCGGAGCTCTGACAGGGCGGCCAGAGCGAACTTTGACGTTCTCACCGCCTGTGGTGTGAATGTACGGTTACCCATCATGGCCTCCCAATCATCCCCATCCACTGAATTGGCTGCATCACTGTCTCTCTCTCTGTATGTGAGTGTGTGCAAGAGTGTATGTGTGTTTCCCAGTGATGGGTTGTAGCTTAAAGGTCATCCACTGCTTGAAACGTGCTGGATAAGTTGGTGGTTCTTTCCGCTGTGATGACCCCAGATTAATAAAGGGAAGCTGAAAAGAAAATGAATGAATATATTTGTATATAAAGAGAATTAGAGTGATTTTTGAACTTGGAAACAAGTAAACCTATTTTGGGTCAACCTCCAAAGCAATGACGACTATGTAAAATAACATAATATGGCAATTTTAATTAGTCTGTTTAATAACAGTATTCTGTCATTTAAATACATGTTGTCTCTTTCAGAGTAACTGATATCCAAGCGTCATATCTGGAGGAAAGACAGTCACTCATGTGTTTCCAGGGGTCTGATGGAAGCAAGGAAAAACTAGTTCTTAGCCTCAAGGAAGATTTGTAAGTATTGCAATGTTTATATTAGTTTCACAAATCAGTTATCAATTGTTTAAAAACTTCCTAGTTTAATTTTAAGATCCTACTTATAGGGCTGCATGATAGAATGGTTTAATTTTGACATTTATGTGTGCCATACTACTAAGCCAAACCCGACAGGTGGACAAATTAAAATTGTTTTTATTAAAAGAAATATAGATATGCATATAAATAATAACAATAATGTTATTGTAATGTATAGTCCAGAGGTGATATTGTATTGTTACCCCTAAAATGGTCCTGGTTCGTTCTACGTGAGTTTATGACACCAGGACCAGCCTGTCCCATCTTCAAAGACATTCCAAATTAAAAAAACCTCCATCCTATATATAAAATCAACACATACATTTTTAGAAAGGTTTTTATTTTTAATTATCAATCAACAGGACCCAAAATATACACACCATAGACATCTTATTTACCATGCGGGAAAAATCGTGTGTTTAAAAGATGCATACAGCAAGATTTCTAAATATCAACAGAATATTTACACGTCCCATCCCTGCACTATATAAAATAATTCTCATAATTTTGTACAATAAACTTATTAATATTAATATAATATAAACTTATTTAATATAAACTTAAAAATATTATAAAGCAGTATTAATACATCAACTGCTGTCTATCAGCTGCTGAACATCGCTTGTATATCAACGTTTTCATTTGGTTTATTCAATGCCTTCATTATATCTGGCTAAGAAGAATTTACGTTTTTTTTGTTCATTTTTGAGTTTTAAAATTAAAAAGCCAACGGTAAATGATGTATAGAAATAATATATCACATTTACAGCACTATTTGTTATATAAGATTTTGTTTCTAGAACATTAATATTTTATAACAGCAAATTCAATTGATTAACTCAATAACATGCAGAAACTCAAAATGTAAGAGACTTTAAATCAAGTTCAAATAACATTACAGGAGATCAATGTGAATATCGGCTAACATGAGTTTTGTCTTTCTAATTATTATTTCAGACCCATAAAGAGAATTACTACTAGATAATGATCACCTGTTTTTACCCCGTCATGGCTAGGCATATATCAGCGAACTAATAAAACCCAATAAAGCTCTGACCTTGCCGAATAAACAGTGCTCCATCAAATTCTGCAGATCAGACAGTATAGTTTACTGCTGAACTCATCTTATCATGGCAAAATAACACAGAAATTGAATAACATTTCAATCTCCACCTGAAGCTCCGACGGTCTGCTTTGAGAAGCTGTCAATCAGAACTGTCAATCATGATGACACCCCCAGCATTAAATTACTGGCTAAAGCACACTCTTTACAAAAATGAAGATACACACCTATAACAGCATTTTAACCAGCGCCTTTATTGACCAGAACCATCTTTCGGGACATTTTATTGCAAGTGTAATGAATTTATTTATTTGGGCTCAAGTCTCGTTCATTAACACGGATGAGGTGGGCTTTATGACTTGTACTGCATCCATCCCCCAGGGGGTGATCTAACGGCCGAGACCTTCACTCAAAAGCAGGCGTGTGGCACGCTTCGTGCTGACACACACAGGTCTCAGTTATATTCGCTGGTGCAGCCGTTAATATGTGGGTCAGGTGATCAAAAAGGAGGCTACATGATGTTTAATTCTGTGTGGATCGCGGGTGTATATGATCAGTCGCTGGTTATGCAAACTTTTTACTACTTTGCCTAAAATATTAATGTTCAAACGATTTGGAAAAAAAAAGAAGAAACTGACCGATCAAATAATGTTAGTCATAAACAGTGAAAACTATACTTCACCTGAAAGGTTATTTGTTACTGTTTATTTTGTAGATAACTGACTGACAACCTAAGATAAATTGTACAAAACTAAATTCGCCCTAAAATATTTTTATTCCGACAACAATATATGATTTGTATATTTTTGCGTGTCCTCATCCACAACGCAACTGTGCAGTGTTTGTTTCGCTCCACGGGGAAAAAATAATTTAATGCTCTTCTGTAGGCTAATTGCTGTATCACAAACCTCTGTGATATATTGGCTACATTTTTTTATAAAATGAAGTCAGTGTTATATTTATAATAAAAAATGTATTATCATTGATGGCTGATATTTTTAAGCCAATTACATAATTCTACATAAGTGCCAGCTTTTTAAAGATCTTTTTGATATCGAACCAATAACGATAATAATAATAAAAAAAAAAAAGTCTGATATTGATATGGCCACCAATACATCATGCACCCCTGGTTATTGTTATATATGTTTATCTGGTCAGGCTCAAGTTGCTACATGATTCTGGTAAAGTCACAAATGATTAGGGCTGGGTATCGTTCCAAAATTTTCGATACCGATACCGATACCCTGAATTCGATACCGGTTCCGAACGATACTTTTTTCCATACTTTTATTTTAAGAAATATATTTTAACAAGATTACATAACACAATCTCAGAGAAACTTTGGTTTTATTTTTTTCAGGATGTTTGTGACACTTTTCACAGCAGGCTTATCTCCAAGACCAATAAACAAAGAACAAAAGCACAAAATGAACAAAGTGTATTTAACACAATATATTAGTGCAAACAGTTTTAATAAAGTTCAAGCAGTTTTAAGTCAATCAATTTTAAGTATTTGTGAGGCTTCCTGCTGCTTAAAGGTTTAGTTCACCCAAAAATTGAAATTCTGTCATTAATTATCTACAAATGAAGATATTTTGGATTTAATCCAAGAGCTTTCTGATCCTCACATCGTTGAATATTTATTGAAATTATTTTTGTTTACTTTGCGCACAGAAGTATTCTTGCAGCTTCATATAATTATGATTGAACCACTTTTATCACATGGACTTATTTAGACTATGTTTTTGGTTCCTTTCTGGACATTGAAAAAATGCATATTCAGTAAATCTATGGGAGGATCAGAAAGCTCTTGGATTAAATCCAAATTATCTTTATTTGTGTTCTGAAGGTAAACAAAGATCTTATGGGTTTGGAACAACATTAGGGTGGACATTTAAATAAGACAAGTTTAATGTAAACTTCATTTACTGTTAACCTCAAAGCATTTTAGTATTGTATGTCTGTTTACATTTCGGAGCCCCAGCCATCGCGCAGTTATCCTCATCAGTCACGGACGACGCTTGTGCTGGGCACATTGTTGAAGTCAGGAAAATACCGAGCATGATGATGATGATGATGATTACTGCACTGGCGTGATCTTCTTGCAGTCAAACACGGAGCAACTTTCTGCTCGTAAATTAATTCCGTGTACTGCGAGGTGTTTTATTGTGGCGCATACATTTATACATGTGACAGCATTCACGAGTTGTGCTTGTTTTTCCCCTTTAAGAGAGCGGAAAGTGACGGGGTGTGTTTCCCCTTTAAGAGTGTGTTTCCCCTTTAAGCGTGTGTGTCGAGGAGGAAAATAAAGCGATCGATTCATAGTGTTCATCCCAAGTTTGATGTCTCTTCTTTTAATTTTCTTCGCCTAAACGGCCACATTAACATATTAGACGTGTTGCCAGTCTTGGTCGCGATAACTTTTTTACAGATATTGCATCGCACGCTGTTGCCGCCAATCTTTGCATAATGTAGCCATACTTTTGGTTGCCTAAACATTGTTTGCGTTGAATTTATGATATGCTTTAAAGTGTAGTGTACGCATTACAGCCTCACATTTGACAAGCTCTGGGCGAGTGGGCGTAATACTGCCGTAAACTATTGATTTTCAAGACAGCCTCGCAGCAGGCTGATTCACCAGCATGCTGATTCACCAGCAGGCTGATTCACCAAATGCTGCTGAATCACCAGCATTTGATTCGGGCATATGTTAAGGGATGCCGCAGGTTTTCTAGCTCACTGACGTTGACAAGATTATACCCTTGGGTATCGAAATTTGGTACCGAACGAAAATGATTTTTTCGATACTCGATAGTATCGAGACGATTCGGTCGGTGCTTAAAAAGTATCGAACTCGATACCCAGCCCTACAAATGATTGGAATGAATGAGTTAGTTAATTAATTAAAAATGCTTTTTTGCTGTAGTCTTCAACAAAATCCACCACGTGGACTACATTTTTTTTTCTGCTTTTGGAAAGTTTTAATTATTTAAGAGAAACATCAGTAGCACTTCATAATAACTACATGCTATAAATCATCTATTAAGCATTAACAAATAGTGAATTCATTATTTGTTTAGCATTAACTCTGCATTAATAGGTGTTAGTAAGCAGTTTATACCTACAGCTACAAATGCTCTATTCTTGACTTATAAGCACATTTATAATGTGCTTAATAATTGTACAGTCATAGTTTGTTACTGATACATTTTTTATGACTAAATTAAGTATTGCATTATTTACAAACCATTTGTATTTAAGAATAGTTGGTGGGTTTTTGTTAATTCAGAATGAGTTAGTAAGTGATTTAACAAACTATTAAAATCAACATTTCTATATTGTAATATTCAGGCATGTAGTAATGGTTACTATGCATGTTAATAAATGCTTCATTAAATCAACTTCCTGCAGTTTTGTCACCTAATGTAAAGTGAGGACTAATTATGCTTTATAAATGCATTATAAATGACAATTAAAGGTTTAATATCAAATGAACAATACATATTTGCAATCCAACTTAAATAATAAAATTACTGTAAAGTTTATACATTGCTGAATAACGGGAGTGTAAAATACAGCATAAAACTGGATAAAAACAGCAACAATATAATTTAACAGTATATTATGATGCAACATTTTAAAGTTATTTAGCGATGTTTAAACTGTACAGTCATTTTATTTCAGATGAGGTTGCAAAGATTTATTTTTCATTTGATACAGTTTAATTTGCCTACAGTTGAAGTCAGAAATTATTAGCCCACCTTTGATTATTATCTTTTTCTTTTTTAAATATTTCCCAAATGATGTTTAACAGAGCAAGGACATTTTCACAGTATGTCTGATAATATTTCTTCTTCTGGAGAAAGTCTTATTTGTTTTATTTTGACTAGAATAAAAGCAGTTTTTAAAGACCATTTTAAGGTCAAAGTTTTTAGCCCCTTTAAGCTATATTTTTTTCAAGAGTCTGCTGAACAAACCATCGTTATACAGTAACTTGCCTAATTACTCTAACTTGCCTAGTTAACCTAATTAACCTAGTTAAGCCAAATTAACAGAATTGAATAGTCATCTATGTTCATTTTCCCTGTTTAGAATAAAACCGAGCCTTTAATAGTCATTTATAAGGCATTTATAAAGCATGAATAGTCCTCACTTTAGATCAGGTCACAAAAGTGGATGAAGTTGAGTTAATAAAGCATTTATTATCATACAAATTAACGTAATTTATGCCTCAATAATGCAATAAATAAATGTTGATTTAAATAGTTTATCAATCATTTACTAACTCATTCTGAATTATCGTTAAAACCACCAACTTTTTGTAAATAACTGGTTTGTAAATAATGCGATACTTAATTTAGTAATGAAAAATGAATCCTTAAAGTATGAAAACACAATTATTAAGCACATTTTAAATGTACTAATAAGTCAAGAATAGAGCATTTGTAGCTGCAGGTCTAAACTGCTTACTAACGTTTATTAATGTAGAGTCAATGCTTAACAAATAATGAATTCACTATTTGCTAATGCTTAATAGATGATTCATAGCGTGTAGTTATTATAAAGTGCTACCGAAACGTCTTGTGTGAACGGTTATTTATTTTATTTCTTTTATCATTGTAAGTAGTATCTCTTTTCTCTATTCTCTGTTCAAGCACCACCTCAGGCACTGCTATTTATGTTCAAGAATGTTCTAGAATGTTATTTCTTAAATGTTAATACAGTGAATTAGTTTCTGTATTATCTGTTGCTTAGAGAAATCGTAGGTCAATAATTTTAAAAGCTACATCATTATGAATAATTTGTGCAAGATCACATATTGGTAATATATGATTTAAAAAGGTGTCGTTAAGTGACACATCTGTAAAGCATTACAGTAATATATAGCAAAGAAGGGAGGTGAATTGTCAGCTCTAATTAACATGAACATACTACATCTAAAGTTTCAATTTTTTGCATTGATATTTGTTATAAAACTTTCTTAATTGTTCAATCCTTGTGGACGTGAAGCCTCATGGAAAAAAAAAGTCCCTTATAAATTGTTTACGGTTTATCATTATTTTATCAGCCATATTTTTGAAAACTGTTTTTTCTTTTTTTCTTTATAGAGACAATATAGATGAATTCATTGCAGCAAATCGATTCTCTGACCTGCTTGTGAATGTTAATTTTGATGAAACCGAATCTACTGCTTTTTCCAAAACATCATCATCAGGAGCTGTGGTTCCTCCTCCTGTATCGAGTTCTGTTCCTCTTCGAACTACAGGTGTGTAATTTACTGTTTTCTGTTTAATTTTAAGTCATTTAATGTCAAATGAAATCATGTTTAATTACATGACTCTATAGGACAGGATATTTTTTTTCATTAGACCTCTCATGTGATCTTCTGTTTTTCTCTTAATTTGCAGACAAAGACACAATGGCAGCTGAGGTACCACTGTATTTGTATTTATTGACACTTTTTATTCTACAGTTTGTATCTGTCAATACCATATTTGTTCTGTTTTATTTTTTCTGTTGTTTTTTCATATAGGCCACTGTGTTCCAAGTGATATTGGAAGAAGAAAACTGTTCTGCCAGTGAAGGAACTGACAGTGAGAAGTGCAGTGGTAGTTTCACCAGCTTCCTGGCCAATGAGAAACTAATGTCTTTGGATAGCATGAACAGTGATATGACAGGTTGGTTAAAGCATTCTATTGTAAATGAAAAAGATAAAAAAATTATTTGCTGTAATTTATGTTTTTGAAACCAAGCACTAATTTAACTCTCATACTTTCCTTGAATAATTTTGAACCCAAAAATAATTATTCTTCAGAGTGGTGCTTGGCACTAATCAGCACAGAAGTCAATAAACAGGACACTGCAGGTACTACATGGGGCAAATGAAATGGACTAAATATACTGGACATTCCGACAATAAAATTATTGCGTTTCCAATGTCACACACCACAGTCATTTCCCGGGGGCAAAGTGGGGCTTACTCGGGGCAGCAGCCAGTCTTTTTTGGCCTAGTGAATGCCTTGTGACAAAGAGGGCCAGCTGGGGCTTTGGGCCAGAGTGAAAGCAGAGGCAGAGTTTGCCTGAGTCTGGTAAAGATGGTCTGCTGCCATTTCACTAGTTTTGAGATACCGGTCTGGGTGCTGGGTTTGTGTGCGGCCTATTGTTTGTGTGACCTGTTGGCCCGACACTCAAAATACGGCATGATTTCAGCCTCACTGCTCAAGCTCTCTGATTATTGGTCTGACCTGGCCTGGCCCAACAGAAGCCCTGGCTCACATTGGCTTCGTAATTTTGTTATTTTTGTTACAAAAAAAAAAAAATGCTGTCTGTAATATACCATATATCCTACAGGTCGTTAGGTTATGATGATAGAAACTAATTCATGTATTCAAATATGAAATCGTTGCATTAGTATTTAGCTCATTGTATGGGCCGTTGTCCTCTCAGGTGTGCATTGATACATTTTTAATCAATATATTGTTTTCTGTAAACAGTTATTTTTTTACGTAGCTTTTAAGCAAAACTCTAAGCTACAAGATCCAGTTTAATATTCTGTATGTTTCAAAATTTCAGTGACTTCAAAAAATGTATTTTCACTACCAATTCATAAACATTTCTTTCTCAAAAACACAACCATGCACACCGATGTTACAGTTCCCAAGGTAACCCTTGTTTCCCCGAGGTGGGAAACGGAAATGCCATGTGGAAACTTCCACTATGGGGATTTCGTCAAAATCCAATCATCTGTAAGAGTATAAAAATGGGCCAATGAAATGCCAATGAGTTGGCGGTGTCAGCGTGCACCGCTGGCGTCAATAACAATTAGACTTGTTATAAAAACACTGCACGTGCCAAGCTGAGGCATCCTTTTCTAGCTGAAAGAGCCTTTTACGGCTGAAGGAACATTTCTGTTCTCCCCCTCGGGGAATGATGGTTACCTTGGTAACCGTAGCATTTCCCATCGGGCAGGGAACTTCAATGCTATGTGAAAACTTCCACTATGGGGGAATCTATTAAAAATGCCACAACAAAAGTGAAATGTGTAGGCATGCCTCGTAGAGGGTGCTCTAGCCTGAGTGATGGTATTAACCACCGCCATCGGTAGGTTACCTAAGTACCTAAGGACCACACGTGAAGGTTCTATAGATCTGGGTGAGGTTGTCAGATGGTGCCCTGTTCCTGAGAGAAGTCTTCACTGTAAAAAGTAAAGGTGCTTCAAATACCCTGTTGAGTACTCAAGGAACTTCAAAATGTATTTTAAGTGCCTCAAAGCTCTTTCTCTCAATAAGGGGTTTCTTGAGGAACCACTGACTGGCTTTCCAGTACTTGCAGGACCCTTTTGCAGTAATTGGGATCCTTCAAGCACTTTTTTGTCAATACTGAGATTCTGGAGTCACTGTTTTCTTACACTAAG
>CAIGQQ010029655.1:291063-306277 GCA_903798035.1 Danio albolineatus
GATGGATGGATGGATGGATGGATGGATGGATGGATGGATGGATGGATATTCAATTTATGAATAAGCATGTTTGCATAAACAATAAATTAAGAGGGATGGGGAAAAACAAGCATAAAAAAATGAAATGGTGCTTCAAAGCACTCAAGGTAGTTCCTGGTCGTTCTTAATAAGAGGGTTCCTCCAGGAACCCTTGAAGTTCCTCAGAAAACTGCCCCTTTTGAAAGGGTGCCTAGAGGTTCTTTAGAGGGTTCCACCAGTGTGGCAATGTGAGGAACCCCAAAAGGTGCCTCCAGGAACCTTTAATTTTTAAAGTGTTCTCTCAGAGGGAACTGCCAGGGAGGGGCCGTTGAGGGAGAGTTCTGATATCCAGGTCTGGTTGGGCCAGAGAGGCGCAACTAACAAGACCTGCTCCTCGTCCTCCCTGACCCTGCACAGTAACTGCGCGAGCAGGGTCATTGGGAAAACACGTTTGCTCATGCCCTGAGTCCAGCTGTGGGCCAGTGCATCCGTGCCGAGTAAGCCCTCGATCAGGGAAAAGACCCACTGGCAATGGCCATTCTCGGAGGAAGCAAACAGGTCGACCTGGGCCTCTCTGAAGTGCGCTTATATCAGCTGGACAGACTCGGGGTGAAGTCTCCATTCTCCTGGAGCTAGAAGCTGCCAATCGCATGGTCGCCCACTGAAGCTAAGCAGGGCTGCGCCCAGTCGGTACCTGGATGGGAGACCACATGGAAAAACTAGGTTGTTACCGGAAGTGGTGTAAGTGAGGCCAGCAGGGGGTACCCAACCTGCGGTTTGTGTGGGTCCTAATGCCCCAGTATAATGTCGGGGACTCTATACTGCTTAGTGAGCGCCGTCTTTTGAATGAGATGTTAAACCGAGGTCCTGACTCTCTGTGGTCATTAAAAATCCCAGGATGTTCTTCAAAAAAGAGTAGGGGTTTAACCGCAGCATCCTGGCCAAATCTGCCCATTGGCCTCTGGCTATCAAGGCCTTCTAACCATCCCCATTTCATAATTGGCTTCATCACTCTGTCTCCTCTCCACCAATCAGCTGGTGTGTGGTGTGCAGTCTGGCGCAAAATGGCTGCCGTCGCATCATCCAGGTGGATGCTGCACACTAGTGGTGGATGAGGAGAACCACTGTCTGTCCTGACCAGCACGTGTTGTCTCTCTAGCACCAGTGAAAAGGGACGCAAAGTGAGAAACACTGCCAACAGCTCCAGGTAGTTGATATGCCAATGCAGCTGGGTTCCCTTCCACAGGTCCGCAGCTGCATGCCCACAACACATGGCCCCACAGCCCGTACTGGAAGCATCCATCGAGACAACGACATGCCTGGACGATTATCCTAGAGGCACTCTGAATGAAATGTGGGGTCCCTTCAGAGGCTGAGGGCCTGGCGAGACAGTGCAGTAACAGTCACTCTGTGTCCCCGCGATGTGCATCTGGGACTCGATCATGAAGCCAGTACTGCAGTGGTCTCATATGGAGCAATCCGAGCAGCGTGGCCATGACTGCAGATGCCATATGCCCCAGGAGACTCTGAAAAGATTTCAGGGTGTCCAGCTTTTATCTGTAAAACTCTCTCTGACAGCTCAGCATCAGCTCGGCGCACTCTCCAGAGAGGCGGGCCTTCATAGTGACAGTCCAACTCCAACCGAGAAAAGAGATTCTCTGCATGGGGGCAAGCTTGCTCATCTCTCGGTTGACCTGAAGCCCCAACAGGTTGAGGTGCCGATGGACTCTGTCTCTGTGCACAATCAATTGCTCCCTCAAGTAGGCAAAAATTTGCCTATCGTGGAGATAGAGTATGTAGATGACTTTGAGCTGAAGGGGCGCTAGGGCACCCTCCGCGAGCTTGGTGAAAACTCACGGAGATGGAGAGAGCTCAAAGGAGAAGACTTTGTACTTCCAGGCTCAACCTTCGAACGCAAACCACAGAAACTGACAGTGGTGTGGAAGTATGGAGACGTGGAAGTATGTGTTCTTCAGGTCTATTGCTGCAAACCATTCCTGAGGACGGACGCTTCTGTGTAAGCATTCTGTACAGCAGCCTGTAACGGTAGCTGTTCAAAACATGCAGATCTAGGATTGGCCATAGCTCACCGCTCCTTTTGGTACGATGAAATGCGGGCTGTAAAATTCGCTCTCCATCCCAGCTTGATTGCTGTACTCCTGGCGAAGAATGCAATCTACTCTCACAAGACAGGGGCGGACACAGGACTGACCCTGGTGAAATACACGCCCGTGAACTTGTGAGGCCGTTTTATGAATTGATTGCACAAATTAGCCATTGCGATGGGCTGGCCTGCGCTAAGTAGGCAGGCAGGTATGATCGTTGACATACCAGCAATAGGGCAGCGCTGAGTAGGAGGGAGCGCTGGGTTCTCACAGGAGAGCAGGAGGTGAGAGATTCACTCCCGTCTTGCACTTAGACTTTGAAGGAGGGGCTGGTGGCTCGCCAGTGGCTCATGGAGTGTCTCCTTTCTCCCACACTCCATGAGCCACTGGCGAGATGCATCGCCCCTACGAGCTGGAGGGCATAATGTCCCAGACTGGTAGTGTTTGGGCTGTCACATCTGGGGAAGGGGAAAAGTGCTCTTTCTTTGAGTTTTTAGTGGCGTTGAAAAACGCCTTTGTTACTTGATGTGAAGCCTTGTGTGAACAAGTTCCCTCTTTTCCGGATGGCTCGTCACAGGGATTCTTTGCGGTACGTTTACCTGACTTAACGGTGTCCTGGGGCGGGGGCGTTAAGAAAGCGAACTTCGTCAACATATATCTGTCAGCATATCTGCCAGGTTTAGCCAGAGGTGGTGTTCCATGGTTCCATGGCCATTGTCCTTCCCAGGGCACATGCAGCTTGGTGTTACGCAGAGCATAGTCGCTTGCAGTGCAGAGCTCATACAATAGGCCTGGATTTAAACCACCCACGTGCAGCTGGGCCAGCGCCTGCGGAAGCAGCCTGGCCCACTGCTGTGTAGGGTCTGGCCCCAAGAGAGCCTGATAACCAGCACGCATTGGACGAGAGACGAGGTTGGCCCCGCCAGGGAGGGGGGGATCCTCTCGTACCCCCTGGCTGCTCCGTCATCAAGGGTGGTGGCGGCAGAGGTGCCCGCAGATTGGGCGGAAAAGGTTCTCTCCAAGACTGCGTGAGCCTACTGTGCACTTTTGGGAAGAAGGGGACAGGAGTCTTAGAAGGTCTGTCCTTCGTAGCGTCATCCACATAGCACCCATCTAGTTGGTCTGGCTGTGGGGCTGGGGGATGAACCATCTCCAAACTCAGGGCCAAAGCAGTTCGGGAAATTACGACCAGCAAATTCACTTCTGGATCTCGTGCCGTGCTCACCTCCCTGGAGAGAGGGAGCAGGTTCTGATCCTCGACGGATATTGATAGCCCATCCTCCGAGGCAATAATGGACATCTGGACCTCTGTGTCCTCAAGGATGGAGGAGTGAGAGGTCCGCGAGCCTGAAGGCGGCGGATATACTCCCACTGTAACCCTCAAGTCTGCCCGAGTGCCAGCCGCAGTGCGGGGGACAACTGGGGTGGGTCACCCTTTTGCAAGAGCGAGCCGCGATCATGGCGGCACTACAGACATGCAACCACAGTGACGCCATGCACTACCCCCAAACACACACACACACACACACACACACACACATAAATATATATAAATTACAGAAATATTTAATAGTTAAAGAAAAAACTTCATGTGACTTTTCTCAGGCCTGCTAGACCATTTATTTTATTTTATTTAGCTACCAAATGGTTTTATTGTTAAGTTCATAATTTGTCATTTGTGTGAGTGATATCTTTTTATTTCACAAATATTAAATATAAATCAAGGCTCCATGCAGTTTTTTTCTATACATTATCATATCATTAGGGCTTTTATACGCATGTGCACAAATTCTTAATAACCATATAATTTTAATGCTTATTATTTTAATATTTTTGTACAACATAAGACAATGTTAGAATTACTTTCTCTCTTAGCCCTTAAACTAAAACAGTTTTGTCTAATTAGCTTAAGTATGCCTAAATGAATGAATTTAATAAAGGGAATGTTTAGTCGACTAATGGCTTTATTGACTGGTTGACTGAGAAAATCTTTAGTATATTAAAACCTTTATATAAAATAGTTAATCTTACATTCATGTGTTTGTGTAACTCTCTGATAAAATCTGTTTCAGCATTTTAAGTGTATATTTGTGTTTTTGAATGCTGTTATTCCGTATATTGGACATATACTAGCGATAATTTCTTGGCGTATATACAACTGTTCAGGAAACAAGAAAATTATATTACTAATTGACAAATATTAACTGATTGGATAAGATTGAATCTATATGAACTGGTAATTGCAGCAAAGTGGTCTGTAAATTTCATCCGGTCATCAAGAATCACTGCTAGATTCCAAATTATCCTGCAAGGGTTTTTTTGTTGAGGTTTTCTGTTGTATGGTGAAGTTGTGGTGAAATGCATAGTTTACACAATTACAATTGTTATTGTTTACTCATCCTTTACTTGATTCAAACCTTTGTAAGTTTCTTCATTCTGTTAAACACAAAAAAAGATATTTTAAAACAATATTTGTCACCATAGACTTCCAAAGACAGTCCTTAAAAGAGTGCCTCAGAGTCTATACTCTAGAGCACCCCCAAATAATTCTGTGAGGGGCATGGCTTTTCCATATCTACAAAGCACATGTGAACTTGTTAGATAAACTCCTACAAACCCTTGAGCACTCCACTAAGGGTAAAAAGCTGGTATGGTGTCACATTGTTTCTCTTAAATTTAAGGTCCTACTATCAGCTGGATTCTGCTTTCCAGTACTCTGGCATAGACTTTTCTGGGACGGCTGAGAAGTGTAATCACACTATATTTGGAAAACACCTCGGACTGGGCGAAAAAGGTAGACGACTACTCCAATTGTCCAGTCCAGAGTTTCGGTTTTCGTTTGTGTTCTGCTCTTTAGGGGTTTTTCAAATTCTAGTCTGGGTTGTCACCGTATTTGCCTTGAGAAACCCTACCAAGGACGTTTACCCCCTGACAGCAGAGCTTCTAGGATCATTCAGGCAATTAAACACCTCCACTATGGTTCAAAGAGATGTGTACAGTATGTGTGATTTGGAAAAACTGATGCTGTTGCTTGTAATGATGTAATTGGGTGTAGATCGACCTAAAAAATTAGTTTTAAGTATCTTTTGTATCACAGACTGGTATCTTTGGTACAAAGTATCTTTGGTACAGACTGGTATCTGGTACAAATTGAGCACTTATAGACACCAGTTTTGTGATTTGGATGTCATTCTGTGGAGGGTGACTTCACTGACATAATTACATTCTGAGGATGGAAAGGGATTCAGTGTTCATTTGGATGTCACAATGTGACTTTGTTGAACTTGCACAGACCATGGCAGTCGGCACTGTTGTGAAATGATTTAGATAAAATAGTGTGAAGAATGCTATTTTTTCTGTTATATTGAAGTAGCAGTCAATTATATGGTTTTGTTTAAACCACACCAATTTGGAGCAGTCTGGATGACATAAAGTGATCTTGCTCTAAAACAAGGTGAAGCATTGTAGCTTTTCTTTTTTTAATAACACTTGTTCTTTAGATGATGACATTGATGTGACCCAACTCCATGATGAGGAACTGGAACTGTACTTCAACAGGTTAATACTCCCTGCAATGCAGAGAGGCAGAGTAGAAGGGCAAGAAATCTCTGTAGTAGGTTATATTTTGCTGTTTATTTCCCAAAGCTTATGAGTTGTTGTTGTTATTATAAATTGTAATATTACAATATGTTTCCTGTTATAGGAGTTGCCTTCCAGTTCATCTCAATTGACTTCAGTGAGTAAAACATTTACTTTAATGCATGCTGCTTGTATTACTGCAAACAAACATACATTTTTATGTGTAAAATATAGTGAATTAAAATAATAGACTTTCTAATCTTTTAGTAATTTGTACTAGGATGCAGCTGTACAGATTGCTTATGGTTCTTAGCACTATTTTTGGGTCAGGGTTTCTGTACAGCTCTTTATATGATATGTTCAGTAAAAATAAATAGGACGCTGTCAAATAAAAATTAAGAAAAAAAATAAATCAAAGCGAAAGCACAAATAAACACAATATAGTAAAAATGCTATTAGAATAAACATGAAAATTAAAAGCTTAAAACAGTTATCACTTGGGCTGACCAAAATTTACAAAGAGTGATTGTTTTGTTAATGGTTGTCCATGCGTTAAAGGGTTTTAAATGCTGTTCATTTTTATATAATTAGTTTGACATATTTTATAAATATCAAAAGTAATTAAACTAGTTGTTTAAAATAAAACAATAGTACAATTATTTTGCAATTAATCACATGAAATGATTGATCATTCAACACATGCAAAATCATCCAATTTTCGAGCCTTAATTTCGTCCCTGAATATTATTTTGAATAGAATGAAATTATTTAAAACACAGTAAAGACTGTACACATGACATAATACAATCATAAAGCTATATCTAATAACAAAATTCATGGACACAGCATGTTAAATGAGTCACCAAGTTACTTGCCATTAATAATAAATTGAATCTGAATTTAAAAATTTTCCTTTAGTTTCCAGAACTCACAAAATATAGTTGTTGCATTAAAGCAGAGGTGAAGTACAGTGCTTTAGTGTTTGATATGCTATATATGAGCTGTATATGAGCTTTTAAACTGGTTTTTAAAACACGAAATTTTGCCAAATACAACACAAAACATTTCTAGAAAACCTTTTACCACAAAATAAATAGATATACAATAAACATTAATCAATAAATATATCATAAAATTTCATTTTAACGGCACAAACCAGCACAAATCGAGCACATGTATGACTTCAGTTTTGTGCGATTTAGAGGAACTGGGGGGGAAGTAATGTCTCGGCCACCAGAATATTTTGGTTATATCTAAACTAAGAAAATAGATACCACATTTGTTTTAATGGCATAAACCATCACAAATCGACCACAAACGAACAGTGCTGATTTGGAGCGATTTGAGCACCATGGGGTGGAAACTGATATTACACAGTTAAAAAGATAATGCCTAATATCTTAGACACCAAACTGACACAAACCTTTCTTTTTTGCATCACAATTCAGCACAAATGAATGACATAGTTTTGGGGATTATTTATTTTTAAGGGGTGCCAACTTCAAGGATTTTTCAAAATGTTGTGGATCAAGGATGCAACAATTATAGATTACAGTTGTAATCTGTTATCAAAGTTATTATGCATACATTAATTTCAAAACACTACTAGTTTAGAAAATAACATGAAAATTTTTATTTATTTTAAGTGTTATTTATTGTTGCTCAGTAACTAAATAATACAGCCCAAAATAATAATAAAAACAAACAATATTTCTTATTGGACTTGAGTAGAAAAGTTTTTGGCATTTAAATATAAGTAATTTTGCTCTGAGACTAAATGACAGAACAATGAATGAATGTATGAATAAATAAATAAATAAAAATAAGTATAAAATATTATACTAAATATTATAATAAAATATTCTTAAGAATAAAATAGTATTTGTCTAATGTAAATGTAAGCATCATATTAGTTTAGTACTGTATAGGTTTATGTTGGAACATTTGAGTTATAAGATGAAAAATATCAATCTGTAAACATGTTTAATATTTTAAATGAGGAAAATAAACATGGTTTATGGATGTGGCCAAAAAAGTGTGTGTTTACAGTATACAAAATAGGATGGCACACCAGTGGATTTTCATTCCTGTCCCATCCCACTTTCACAGAAAGAAATCTAGTCCTGTCCCAGTCCTAGACCAAAGGGAGGGAATTTCTAGATTTTCTGGAGATCAGTTAAATGAAATGAAAGAAATATGATTGAAAAGTTTTTTTAATTTACATGTCAACACTGAGAGACCCCCCCCCTCCCTCTCCACACAAAACAAAGACAAAAATCATTGGATTTTTGCAACGGGTGATAACAGGGTTTGCCCCATTGAACTTGGAAAATACGGAAATACTAAAGAATCACATCCCTGATATTTATAAGAGGCTTATGAAAGAATACATGTAATAAATATATGTGCTACACCACTGTATATATACATATGATTATTATCGTTATATTATTAAGTAATGCAGAAGTGTTCTACAGTAGGTACTACTTAACTATGGCCATTACCGCCATGGCAAGTAGCGCCGCCGCGGGAGAACGTGTTTTAAGGGATGACCGCAGTTTGCGACTGGCAGAAATATACAGTAGCTGTAAATACTCCGCTATTTCTGAAGATGAAATAATAGGACAAAACATTATAAATGCTTCATGAATCATTAAAAACTTGTTAACAGCTTTAGTATTGTTGTAAATGTGTTAAATGAAGATTCATTTTGGAAAAAGTAAAATAAAAAAAATAAAAGACAACTAAAACAAACGACAACTAAAATGAAAGTAGGTACAAACATACATACAAATAGGCTTAAATTTGATATTTAATAATGATATTTTAAAGTGACTAATACAGTTACCCAATGAGCTTTTTCATTTAGGTTTTCATTTACATTTTCGTTGTATTTTTCTAATTTTATGTCTCAATTATTGTCCATAAATATTAATTAAATAATTAAATAGGCCTAAATGTTTATTTACTTAGACATTACCAGTGAAACATGGAGAAACGTCCTGCGCATGGTCTAAAGAGCTCGAATGCTACTTCATTAAAAGCATAAAAATAAACGGACCTATACTGTACCTAAAGCAGATCACTAAAATTATAATAAAAGTAATTTTGCGGCAGGACATAAATTAGCCTAAGTCCCGCAAGTTGATTTTTAATAATTTAATTTCAGTTCAGTTTTTAAAACGGCACTGTTCTCCTTATATCCAATTATAATTGTTTTTTTTAGCTTCTTAACTGTTAATGGCCCAGTAACTTTTATGTTTTAATTTCAATTTCAGTCCCCTTGCATATGCGTGTGAAATAATGTGGCATAACAGCATAAAAAAAGAAAAGGCAGTCAAAAGTTATAGCTCATCAAAATTATATTAAAATACATTTGAGGTATAAAAAATAAAACAGCTCATTAAAACAGTTTGTCTGCTATTTTATAGGCTTGCTATATTTAAAAAGAAAGCTGTAAAGGGGGCTGTATTATTTTAATTAATTTCTGTTTCTGTCACTCGCGGTTCGATGCGCGCGCCGGAGTAGTTCATATTAATTAATATATTATTTACTTTGTCTCTCGGTATCGCGGCTGCACGCTGCTGTCAGCTGCAATACAGGCCTAAATTACATCTAAAAGCAACTACTGAGCGGTGATATGTGTTGTTCTTTTTAAGATAACCACCTATTTCAACCATGAGGAGATCCCGACAGCTTGATATGCAATTCTAAAATGTTATTTATCTCGGAATAAAAACAATTCACTAAAATCTTTAAATAAAAGATTGAATTGGATTAGACTATTTCACAGTGTGTAGGCTGAACATTAAAAATAATAATTAGACTGAGATAGATTGCCCCTTCATTCAGAAATAAAAAACGAAATCCTCCTTTTCGACCTTGGAAACAGAGTTTTGAAAAACGCTGCAGATGCCGATTTCATTCAGACTACGTAAGAGAGAACCTTGGCTGTTGCATACAGGCTATATAAAACTGAGTCTAATAATTAACATAACTGCCGTTTTTATTTACATTTTCGTTGTATTTTACTTTCTAATTGTATGTCTCAAAATAAAAATAGAGAGATAGTGTTTGATATTTTAAATTAAGACAGTTACTAAATAAGCTTTTTCATTTACCTTTTCATTTACATTTTCGTTGTATTTTACAATCTAATTTTATGTCTCAATTATTGTCCATAAATAATAAATGAATAATTAAATAAGCCTAAATAATTAATTACTTAAAAAAATTACCAGCGAAATTGAAAACGTCTGGCGCATGGTCTAAAGAGCTCATAAAAACATCAAGAATAAAACATAACAATAAACTGACCTACGTTAAGCAGATCAAAACAGCAAAAATGTGTTGTATGTCCTCAAACATTTGTATATGAGGTGGAAAATGTAAAAATAATGTGCAATGTAAAAATACTGTGCATCATCCTGAAATTATTCTCTTAAATAAAGGGGCATTACCTATTATGTGTCATATACCCTATGGAAATATTAATGTTTTACGTATGTCCGGAGCATGTTTGACGCCGTCTATCAAATATACTTTTTTTTTACTTGTAACGGCTCAGTATGTTTTGTATTTTGATTTCAGTCTTAGTTACTTTGCACTTTGCGTGTGAAATAAAATGCGCGCATAACCGCGTAAAAAAGGAAAAGGCTGTCAAAAGTTAGAGCTAATTCATCAAAAAAAATAGCTAGGCCTATATTAAAATACAGCATGTATGTTAATACAGACAGAGTGTGAACTTAAGGTAAGGCTAAGATATGCGCTTGGTTTTTAATGCATTTAAAAAGATTTACGGCGAACCAATATGTTTTAACAACCACCCATTAACAAATATACTGCGTCAATCATCATGTGCACATAAGGCGATATGTTGCCTTTTTTAAAGGCTATAGGCTACAGGCTACTATATAGTGTATATTAATGTTGTTTTTCTTTTTTTGTATGGTAAAGGGCAATGCAGAGTATGTTATTGGTGTAAACTTAGGCTAAACTTACCATAGGTTAATGTGTTAGAAATCAAGCATGAAGTAGCACTTTTTTAAACTTTATTACTTTTGCATATAGTCCTATGGGAAAAAAACACAGTCAAACAGTTGGTTAAGATTTTTTTATTCTATTTTAAAAGAGAAAAAAAAGCAAGATACAGCTACAAAAATAGAGTTAACGCAATGTTTTTTAAAGTTGTCTTTAATTCTGAAGACGTCGGTGGGCGCTGAGGTTTGCGGGGAGCGTAGAAATTCGTTTACTCTGTCCTTAATGCGTTTGATGTCAGCGTTGGTCAGGTTTGGGAATCTCTTGAAGACGCTGTCTCAAGTGAACTGTTTTAGGTTCACGAGCAACGCAACTTTGCCTCTCGAACCAGCCGAGGTGACTGCGGACTGTTCAGTATCCACATTCAAGTTAACGGGAGTGCGCATGGGGTCTTGTGTCCACCGAGCTTCCATTGCTGCTGTTTCTGCTTCTTTCAGCTGAGGCAAAGTGGTTGCGTGCGTCTGTATAAGTTCCTCATGACTGTTGTTAAGGTCAGCAAGGGCTGCTTTGTAATCATTCAGTGTGTATACACTATTTGTAGCCTAATCGGTAATTTTGTCTCTCCAAGTTTGTGAATAATACTGGAGCCATCCCCCTACCCCTATCGCAACCCAAATGTTTAGCCATTGTTGTGTTAATGTGGATTGAGCTTCAACCGAAAAAAGGCATGGGCAACATGGGCCATTGCTCAGGGTGGCATTTTGAGGGGAGGCGGCACGGGGAGATGGTGCAAAACAAAAACAACTAGGCTGCAGTACGTGCCTCGGTAAAAATCTTGTGACTCGGTAGGCTTTGAGATATATGCAAGTATAGTTAGTGGCCATTCACATTTGGCGTCTTTTGCACGCACAAGTTCGTTATACTTTATATGAAACTGAAACAGCGCTGGTAAAAGCAAACTGACGCATGCGTACAGAGAACTATTCCCGCGCGCCTCCTGGTATGAATCCTGGTTGTTTACATGCACGCCAATAAAATACGTGCCGCCCATGCGCTGGTTTTGCTAGTTGAAACCCACTCCAACACTGGAAGAACATGCAAACTCCACGCTGAAACGCCCACTGAACCAGCTGAGGCTCGAACCAGCAACATTTTTGCTGTAAGGCGACAGTGCTACCCACTGTGCCAAGGCGTAGCTCGTATTATCACTATTAATTTTTTTAATAATAACTATAAATATTTTTAAGAATTCCAATTCTGGTTTTGTCCTTATTTTACCCAAAGTAAGGGTAAAAAAATATGTAGAATGTTTAGAATGTACATGTAAATAATATTTCTAAACTCTCCGTTGTTTGTTTTTAGAAAATATCTCAAATATTTTTTTCAAAGAGGTTTTTGTAAAATGAAAGTTGAAAATGGCTTAATTTGGGTTAATTAATTTGTATATACCAAAATTGTTATAGCTATATTTCGTTGCGCTCAACAGCTATAATAAAATTTCAGTTTTACATTTTTCATGTCATATAAAAACATAAACATTTGTTTTAGGACATACAAAACATTTTTGCTGTTTTTCCAAATCCGTTTATAAAGCATGCGCAGGACTGGATGACAGGTATTTCTGCTTTTGATTAATGTCATCGTTTCCAAATACTTTATAAAAAAAAATTCAAATCTCCGTTGTTTATTGTTTAGAATTTTTTATTTTTTATTTTCAGATATAGGCTTTTGTAAAATGAAAGTTTAAAATGGCTGAAGCGGTTTAATTTATTTGCATTTTCTAAACTGTATATGTGCAACAGTTAACAGTTTCAATAATAATAGTAATAATGATGTTAATAATAATAATAATAATAATAATAATAATAATAATAATATAAATAAGTAATTATAAGTAGACCATTGATAAAGTTATTCCCTCTAGCAGTGAGAACGTCCTGCAAGCAAAAAGAGAATATCTACAGAGAATTGCGTTTTAACAAATATATAAATATATAAGCTAATTTATAATGAGCTCAAATTATATATATTTTTCATTAGCGGATTTATTCTGTGTGCGGTATTTATGACCCAGATGTGTAGCCAATAAACATTAAAATGTGCTTTTAGAAACTTAAAATATTAATATTTTATGTTGGCTATGTTTAGGATATGGGATAGAATAGCATACAGTGTAAAAAAACAAACATTTTGTCCCGTAAACCGAATGAGCCGAAATAGGCCAGCTATAAGATTTATTTATTTTTTTCAGAGTGGTATGCAGACCAGGATTTCGTCGCATTGCAAATTATATTTTTCCACATTATGGACTAGCCTGCCGTGCAACAAATAATAATTTTGCTTTTGAACTAGATCCAGTCAAAGCACAACGCTTTCCAGCACTATGGATATATTAACTTAATATTATAATTATTAGACATTAGTGGATATAATGCGCTCTTTTAAACAAGCAGATTTTTTTTTTCTTTATGCAGACTGTTCGCTCAGCATATGTGTGAAAGAGAAATGAGAAGAGAATGAACATGCAAACTTTGCGTTCGGAAATACACATTTATTTAACTTCATAACCGCGACTGATAGCAAAAGGCAACCTATTTCAGAGTGCATGAGAGTGTTTTAAATGTAGTGGCAGTTGGTCAAATATTTGTAACCTAGCCTATAATAAACAATAATTGTTGATAAAGCTAGTAAAACTGCGATCAGTGGACGCGCTCCATTGGCTCGATAACCTTATTATTTTGTGCTGTGCCACGATTTTCATATCTTGTGCGCTTGATGGTCAAACAAACCATGATGGTCAAACAAATCAAAACGCTCTTTTTACCCCAATGCAATTTAATAGGGCAATATAAAGGCTAAAGAACTTAATTCTTATATTTTCTTTTTTTGCAGCCATAGGGCTATACTTCTCACCATGGATTGTATCTTATGGTGTAAAATCATATTGGTAAGAAAACTAAAACAAACCAACTAAACAACCTTACACATAAGGTACTGTACAGTACACTTAAAGTGTGGTCGTCTTGTGGAAAGGCAAACTGAAAATCTATGGTTAAGGCACCACCCAGAGGCCAAAAGCTGTTGGCGCACTTTTTACAGCCGCCGCGGCGGTACATGCGGTGGTAAAAAACACGATTTGAACTAGAGACATCTGTAGCATAAAGTAAAAAAGTTAAAGTAAAACCATTTATGAATTGAAACTTTGTATCCTATACATATTTTTTCACAAGCTTTGGAGACGTAGCGTAGATTCCGCTTTTAAGTAATAGATCAACTATAGCTTGCGTTATGAGCCACAGTTGCATTCATTTTTTTTTTCAAGTGGACCATGAAGGGAGCACAATTGTCATTGAAGATCGCTTCCACTGGCCCGACAATGGAGCAGTGGTTGTTCCTTTCGCCACCTAGTGGATATTGCGTGAAGTACAAAAGTTTTTTTTTTTGCTTGACTGTGTGTGACAAACACGCATTCTCAGTGGCCATATCTCATTTTTAAAAATAAATGCAAAGCTGAAAAAATAAAAACCTGTTTACATAAGCGTATTGAACTCTGGAGGTCATATCATAAGAGGTTAATTTTTATATGGAGTTTTGCTGCATTTCTAATATGCACTACATATCTTAGTCTGCTGAATATTTTGCTTTTGTTACTCTACAGAGGGACACTCACATGGCTGATGTTCGCCTGGCAGCAACAGGTATAGATTCCTGTCCTGTAAGTGAAGAAGAGAATACAGATCATGAATTGGAGACTTATCAGGACCATGGCAGAGAAACATTTGGTTGCACCTCTAGACAGCTGGTTAGTCTTTGACTCTCTTCTGCTTATTTGCCATCAACTACTTAAATATTCAAACATGCAGTTTAAAATATTTGTATGTGATCAGGTTTGGGAGAGCCATCTGCCGCATTTTCGACCAGGATTGGAAGATGGGAGTTCTGATGATGATTTTCCAGCTGACACGGAGAATACAGAGACCAGCACAGGCATTGAGCGTCACTTCTCAGCTGAGGGCCAGATCATCAGCTTGCCTATTACTGGTAAATGGACATTGATTAAAAAATGCTATATTAAAAAGAAGAAAAAAATAATTGTCTTAATGTGTTTCTCTGTGGTGTAAGGTGATGGAGCAAGAAGTGAAAAAGAAAATGGTGGTATATCTATTGTTTCTTTGCCACCCACCGCCATACAGAGCACCTGTGATGTGCTTCGTGTTCCAGGAATTGCCAGTGGAAGTGAAGAGAACAGAGACAGTGATCAGATTCAGTCTATGCTGACCAGATCAGGCATGATTGTGAATAGCCAGGTAAAGTCAGTGGCAGTTGATTTATCAACACTAAATTCTGTCCTTTAAACGGTTTAAACTAACACTTCAATAACAGACTTATTTGTTGTTTAAAAACTCACAAATGTTTATATTTATACTTGAGTTATATATACACACATATATATACATACATATATATACACACATATATATATATTTATATATATGTATATATATATATATATATATATATATATATATATATAT
>CAIGQQ010029655.1:306677-320996 GCA_903798035.1 Danio albolineatus
TATATATATATATATATATATATATGTATATGTATGTATATGTATATGTGTGTATATATTATATGTATGTGTATATATATGTATGTGTATATATTATATGTATATGTATATATATGTGTGTGTATGTATGTGTATATATATATATATATATATATGTATGTATGTATATATGTATTCATCTATACCACATGTCTTTGGACTTGTGGGAGAAACCGGAGCACCCGGAGGAAACCCACGCAACCATGGGGAGAACATGCAAACTCCACACAGAAATGCCTGGGGCTTGAACCAGCGACCTTTGTGCTGTGAGGCGAACGTGCTACTCACTACGCCACCGTGGCACCATTATTAATATTAATATTATTAATATTAAAACACAGTATGACGTACTTTTAATATAAAAAGTAATTGTGAACTGGATATATACAGTACACTCATGTTTATTTATATATACTTTTAATGATACTTTTTTTTCTCCTCTTTCCTCTTTATAGAATGCAACAAACAATCCAGCTGAAGTTCACTTGGACACTTTAAACTTGAGGGAAGATGTTAGTCACAGCCTTCAGGACCTTTCTGTTTCTGACAACCCTTTCCTTCAGAACACACAGAGTAGTTTTCACCTCTCTCAGATAATTCAGGAATCACATACTAAAACAGAGGAAAATGTCAACCTTATCCAAACAGTGGATCATAGTACTCCTAGCCTACTTGGTGGCCTTTGTAGGGATTCTTTAGTTCTCAACGCGCACCAGAGCAACAGCAGTATAAATGTTCTCCCTGGAGAGTCTCTGGAGGCTCTGCACCTTTACCAGAGATTTCATGAAAATCACGAGGAACAAAGTGATATTTGGAATCAACAACCAGAAATTGCGAGGCCTGAGTTACAACAAGGTAAATGTAAATTTCTTAAGTATTTGGTATTTTGATGTTTCTGTGATATTCAGTGGAGTTAAGGAAAAACAGAACAAAATTGTATCACAGAGGATAGTGTGATATTTTAATTGGAATGTGTATATGGATGTGCCAGTATATGGATATATTTTAAATAAATAAGTAGAAATGGAAAGTTCTGCCAGTTTTTTTATTAGCATTTATCTGATGCAATTTGAATAATTAATGATAATTTCCTACCAATGCAATTACATTTTTAGAAAAGAAAATGCCATTCATTTTCTTAAATTATGGTTTTAGTTTCAGTTTTAGTTGTTAACCCATGAGAGAGATGGACAAGGAGGAAAGAGAATGATTTGAAAAGCATACTAGCTGTACATGTTATTATAAAAGCTTTTTTGTGAAGGTGGAAAGCAGTTGCTTATATAATTTATATAGTTCAGTCCCTCCAGGATTTAGCAATTTTTGCAATCGCAAAATCAAGCAAACTCTGCAAAATTTTGCAGATGTTACATTTTTTTCTGAAATGCTGCAGATTTCCTGCAAATTTGGAGTCTATACACTTACTATGACGTCATGACGACATGGATTCACCCAAAACAAATGCCATGTGGACGCAAACAACCCTCTCTAAGCTATGCTTTTACACACATGATCGTAGGTGTCAGTATATACATATATGGTCTGTAACTGAGTATAAAACCAGAAGAATACTACAGCACACTTCAAATATGTGTAAACATACAAAGTTGCATTTACCTACAATTTTTAATGTAAAAGACTGAACTTGAGGTGAGTGAAATTAGTTAAAGGCTTGTTACGGGGCATAACACATGCATTTTGTCACGCCTCTTTTACAGCACACGCTAGCCAAGAGCAGAAAGCTGCATGTGTGTGCAGTGCATTAACAGAAGCAGCGAGCTGGCTTTAACATCAGTGGCATCTGCCGCTCACACCTGATTCATTGCTGTTTCACAAATCCTTCTGTTTGTATTAACCTGAAGCTGAAGTCAGAATTATAAACCCTCTAGTTTTTTTGTTTTTTTTCTAAACATATAGTTCTAATAACTGATTTCTTTATCTTTGTCGTGATGACAGCGCATAATATTTGACTAGATATTTTTCAAGGTACTAATATTAAGCTTAAAGCAGGGCTGTCCAAACTCAATCCTGGAGGGCTGGTGTCCTCCAAAGTTTAGTTCCATCCCCAATCAGACACACCTGGGCTAGCTAATCAAGCTCTGCGGCCTTCTAGAAACATCTGTGCAGGTGTGTTTAGACAAGTTGGAGCTAAAATCTGCTTGACAACGGCCCTCCAGGATCGAGTTTGGACATCCCTAGCTTAAAGTGACATTTAAAGACCTAAGTTATATAGGCAAGTAAGGGTAGTTAGGGAAGTCACTGTGTCTGGGTTCTGTGGACAATCAAAAAAAAAAAAAAGTATATATATATATATTTATAATTTGCTTAAGGGGACTAATGATGTTGTTGATGATGATGTTGATGATGATGATGATGATGATGATGTTGACCTTAAAATAGATTTTTAAAAATGTAAAACTGTTTTTATTCTAGTAAAAATAAAACAATTAAGTTTAATTTATATTTTCTACAGAAGAAAACATTATAGGAAACACTGAAAAGTTATTTGCTCTGTTAAAAGAAAAAAATCACAGGAGGGTGAATACTTTTTTGAATTTAACTACAACATCAACAACACGATTTATTTATTCATTTTTAACTGTATTGGCCTTCACGAGAGACTACCTGTGCAATAATTTGGTGAATTTGGATCTTTAAAGCTGTTGCGCACACACTTTATATATGGATTAAAGGCTTTAAAAAAACAAACAAACATACATTCAGTTTAGGTTACAGAACCCCTGTCTGGTTCTAGGAGTAATAAAAATGTATATATTATAAAGACTTTTATCTCTGGTAGAATTTTTTTTTTTCAGCAAATCAACAAAAAATATGGTCCCAAATAAAGTCCTGTGAAATCGTGGAGGGACTGGTAGTTTAATAAGATATGTTTTATTTTTAGTTTAATAGGCAAGGCAAGTTTTGTCATATATAACATTTCATAAACCACTGTAAATCAAAGTGCTTTACATAAACAGGTATATAAGAAAATAAAAACAACAAATAATAAAAATGATTAAAAATAGATAAAAACAGATTAAAATGTGTTAAAACAGGTTTTAAAGGGATGAAAAAGACAAGAAAGAAAGAATAGTGCATACTGTCTGATTAGCACAGTGCTCATTCAGTAAAGGCACGGCTAAACAGTTTTAATTTTTGATGTGCCTAATATTGGAGCATGTCTGATCATTTCTGTAAGCTGATTCCAGCAGCTGGGGGGATTCTTGGTAGCTGAAAGCGAACTCACCCTAGTTTGACTCTTGTAATTTCTTATTTACTTTATCCTAATGGTCTGAGTGATCTGTTAGGTATGCATAGTGAGCATATCTGTGATGTATTGAGGTCCTAGGCCGTTCAGTGATTTATAGACGAGTAACAATACTTTTTAAAATCTATTCTGAATGTAACTGGTAGCCAGTGTAAAGACCGGATGACAGGTGTGATCTGCTCTGATTTTCTGGTTCTAGTAAGACCAGTGAGGAGTCTGTTACAGTAATCCACCCTGCTGATGAAAAGCATGAACTAGTTTCATAGCATCATATTTATGCAATTTTTTTCAGATGATGCCATGAACAGGAGAGGTGCCGTAATTTAATAGGCATGCACCAATTTGATACTTGCGTCAGATATTGGATTTTTGTTCTTATGGTTTAAATGATCAGTGCAGAAATTCATTTAGTTTTGCGATAAACGGGTTATTTTGACCTGCAACAAGGAGTTTGTTGTGGTTTCTAAATCATGTTGCTCTGTGTCTGTTAGATCACATTTGCAACACTGGCGTAGCTGGAGGGTCCCAGTGAGGTTCGTCGTCATCAAAGCAGATGACTTGATGGTTTTGCGTCTTTGTTGTTTATCATTGTGCACAAGGAGCAGTAACTGCTTCATTCGAGTTGTCATTCAGGGGTGTAATTACAGACTTACCTAGGCTAAAATAATGCTATTGTGTAGTCCTATAATGTATGACAAAGCCGCTGACAATATGCAAGTTTATGAACTTGTTTTAAATGAGTGCCTGGCTGTGCACTTTTTCCGCTTTAGTATTTGCATGTCACGAACACCGTGCGCTCTATGTACATTAAAAATAAAGCCACAGGACGCACATGTGTTAGTATCCTCTGCAAGTCATCTGTCCTTATGTCTTCGTTTAATCAGTGCTACAGCCTTGCACATGAAAAGTAATACCTGAAAGTTTCATAAGTTTAGATGATATTACAAATGGTTAAAAATAAGTTTTAAAATTAATAAAAACTATTAAAAGTGAAATGTGAAAGTGATAAACTCTTTTTAGCTATATTGTTTTTGAGTGGAATGTTAAAGTTTATTATTACTCAATTCGGGCGCCACAGTGGCATAGTGAGTAGCACGTTCGCCTCACAGCAAAAAGGTCGCTGGTTCGAGCCTCGAGCTAGGTCGGCTGGGTCAAACTCCATTTCTGTGTGGAGTTTGCATGTTCTCCCCTTGGTTGCGTGGGTTTCCTCCGGGTGCTCCGGTTTCCCTTCCCCCACAAGTCAAAAGATATGCAGTACAGGTGAATTGGGTAAGCTAAATTGTCTTTAGTGTATGTGTGTGAATGAGAATGTATGGATGTTTCCCAGAGATGAGTTGCAGCTGGAAGGGCATATGCTGCGTAAAACAAATGCTGGATAAGTTGACGGATCATTCCGCTGTGGCAACCCCGGATTAATAAAGGGACTAAGCTGACAAGAAAATGAATTAATGAATAAATGTTACTCAGTTCAACTGGACTTAATATTTTTAGTTTGAATTGTTGACTGACTAGTAGTTTATTTAACACGTTGGAATAAAAAGTTGACTAAATTACAGGAAAAAATATATTCTCTGGACTCTGAGCACTAAACCGACAAACTTAAATTGTGTGGCCAATATAATATATTTATTTAAAGAATATTATTTATCATTCTTTTTAGAATTATATTATTATTTAATATTTAAAAACACACAGAAAAAAAATATATACTATTTCAGAATCGATATTGCATTGTGAACATTCGAAATAGTCACATCGCAAGTGTGCAATGTTGAGTCTGGATTATAATTGATCATTTTGCAAGTGATTTTTGAGCTTTGTTACTGGGGATTTTAAAAGGATTCAGGCACAAGAAATTGTAGCATTTGTAACTTTGAAAAAGTAATCACAATTTATTTTATTGAAATATTTATACATCGAAGACTATGCAGTAATATTATGTATGTATGCATGTATGTTAAATTAGACAATAGAATATTGGAAAAATGTTGCCTGGTCTGAAGAGTCTTGATTTCTGCTGTGATTTCGGATGGTAGGGTCAGTATTTGGTCATCAGGAGTGGCAAAGAAAGCATTTTTGGTTGCATCTTCAATGCCTCCTCCTTCATCTTGCCTTAGAAATGCTCAGTATTCTTGTCTGGTGACTGGGCCAGCCAATCCTGGAGTACCTTTATCTTGCTTGCTTTCAGGAACTTTGATGTGGAAGCTAAAGTATAAGAAGGACCAATATCCTGCTGAAGAATTTTCACTGATTTTCTGTGGTTTGGAAAGTAATAGGCAGCATGGATGTCTTGATACCCCAGGCTGTTGATTTTGGCATCCTCTCTGCAGATATCTCGCACGCCCCCATACTGAATATAATCCCAAACTATGATTTTTTTTCCTTCACCAAACTTCTGTGTGAATCCTGGGTTCATGTGAGTCAAATTGTGATGATTGGGATGCAGTTCAACAGATAATTCATTGGAAAAAATCTACCTTCTGCCACTTTTCCACAATTCATCCTTTCTGCAAGACGGGGGCTTTTTAGTTGTCTTCTGTTTAATACTAGTTTCTGAGCATTAATTCAGCCATTGAGACCACTGCATGAAATAATTTGACAAACTGTTCTTGTGGATACAGGGGTTTCTGCAGCTCAGCTGCAGTTGAAAAATGGCTGGCTCTGGACTGTCAAACCAACAGTCCTCTCAAACAGTTCTCTTATGGGGTCTGCCTGGCCTGAGCATCATAATGTTTACCAGTTTCTTCAAAGCTTTTCCTTATTCTCTCTACTTGACATTTGCATACATTAAAGATGTCTGCCACCTCAGCGGAAAACTTGGTCTTCATGCTTCATGTGTTACAGTTTTTGTCACTGGGCGATGGTCTAATCTCTTTTTGTTTTAATCCTTTAAAGATGTGACTTTGTCCTACAACTTTGAAATGATGACTTTTGTCAGGTGTAATTTACCAATATTACTAAGGCAAATAATTTTAATAGTCAAACACAAAACAAAGAATAAACAAACGTATCTTGTCTCTTATGTCATAATAAAATGGACATACAGGGAGTGCAGAATTATTAGGCAAGTTGTATTTTTGAGGATTTCATTTCTTAATTTGTTGTTCAATAATTTTTATTATTAAACAACCATATTCTCAATGAACCCAAAAAACTCATTAATATCAAAGCTGAATATTTTTGGAAGTAGTTTTTAGTTTCTTTTTAGTTTTAGCTATTTTAGGAGGATATCTGTGTGTGCAGGTGACTATTACTGTGCATAATTATTAGGCAACTTAACAAAAACAAATGTATACCCATTTCAATTATTTGTTTTCACCAGTGAAACCAATATAACATCTCAACATTTACAAATATACATTTCTGACATTCAAAAACAAAACAAAACAAAATCAGTGACCAATATAGCCACCTTTCTTTGCAAGGACACTCAAAAGCCTGCCATCTATGGATTCTGTCTGTGGGATTCAAGTGTTTTGATTTGTTCACCATCAACATTGTGTGCAGCAGCAACCACAGCCTCCCAGACACTGTTCAGAGAGGTGTACTGTTTTCCCTCCTTGTAAATCTCACATTTGATGATGGACCACAGGTTCTCTATGGGGTTCATATCAGGTGAACAATGAGGCCATGTCATTAGTTTTTCTTCTTTCTTTTCTTCTATGATGGAGCATTGTCCTGCATGAAAATCATGTTTTTCTTGAAGGATACAGACTTCTTCCTGTACCACTGCTTGAAGGTGTCTTCCAGAAACTGGCAGTAGGACTGGGAGTTGAGCTTGAGTCCATCCTCAACCCGAAAAGACCCCACAAGCTCATCTTTGATACCAGCCCAAACCAGTACTCCACCTCCACCTTGCTGGCGTCTGAGTCGGACTGGAGCATCCATCTGGTCCATCAAGAGTCACTCTCATTTCATCAGTCCATAAAACCTTAGAAAAATCAGTCTTGAGATATTTCTTTCTTTAGCCTTTTTTACCTTGGCCATTTCATTGCACACCTTGTGCTTTTGGTCACTCCAGTGATGTTGAAGCTCTGAAATATGGCAAAACTGGTGGCAAGTGGCATCTTGACAGCTGCTCGCTTGATTTTTCTCAGTTCATGGGCAGTTATTTTGCGCCTTGGTTTTTCCACACGCTTCTTGCGACCTTGTTGACTGTTTTGAACGAAACGCTTGATTGTTCGATAATCACGCTTCAGAAGCTTGGCAATTTTAAGACTGCTGCATCCCTCTGCAAGATATCTCACTATTTCTGACTTTTCTGAGCCTGTCAAGTCCTTCTTTTGACCCATTTTTCCAAAGGAAAGGAAGTTGCCTAATAATTATGCACACCTGATATAGGGTGTTGATGTTATTACACCACACCCCTTCTCATTACAGAGATAATAATAATACTAATAATAATTCCTTACATTTATATAGCGCTTTTCTGGGCACTCAAAGCGCTTTACACAATGGGGGGGATCTCCTCCCCACCACCAGTGTGCTGCATCCACCTGGATGACGCGACGTCAGCCATTTTGCGCCAGACCGCACACCACACACCAGCTGATTGGAGGAGAGGAGAGGAGACAGAGTAATGAAGCCAATTAGGATATGGGGATGGTTAGGAGGTCATGATGGACAGAGGCCAGTGGGCAGATTTGGCCAGGATGCCGGGGTTAAACCCCTACTCTTTTTCGAAGGACATCCTGGGATTTTTAACGACCACAGAGAGTCAGGACCTCGGTTTAACGTCTCATCCGAAAGACGCCGCTCACTGAGCAGTATAGAGTCCCCGTCACTATACTGGGGCATTAGGGCCCACACAGACCGCAGGTTGGGTGCCCCCTGCTGGCCTCACTAACACCACTTCCGGCAGCAACCCAGCTTTCCCATCCAGGTACTGACCGGGTGCAGCCCTGCTTAGCTTCAGTGGGCGACCATGTGAGAGTTGCAGAGAGCTAGCTGCCGGTAGATGCACATCACCTAATATGCTTAATTGGTAGTAGGCTTTCGAGCCTATACAGCTTGGAGTAAGACAACATGCATAAAGAGGATGATGTGGTCAAAATACTCATTTGCCTTATAATTCTGCACTCCCTGTATGTTAAAGAGATTCTTAAACTTGATAAATAAAATGTTACAAAGTATGTGCAATGGTAAAGTGTAGATGCTGAACATATCTGTAAGATGTCAATAATAACTATACGTTAAACCTTAAACTCTGTCAACAAAGCAAATTATGACAATCAAATTTGAGCTTTCAAATGAAACCAACCATCATTATTCAAATGCATACTGCAACATTACAAATTGTGAATTTGGATGACTACATTACCCCTATGCTAAAAGAATCTTTCAGATGGGGTCCTAGTGGCTAGGATGCACAAGAAGAGAAACAAAAAAGCCACTCTGGTGACATCCTTACATCCCTTTTTATTTACAAGCTCCTCACTGATGATAGTCACGGCACTCATTTTCACGTGTGTTATTCTGACCTGAGGTGACAATGACACAACTCAACCTGACACCAACCCGAGTCCGAAATGCGTTCAGCAGGCACATTTTAATAAAACTATAGGGCTTCATACCGAAACAAGGATAATATACTGAACTACTAAAATGTTTTTAATATTTTATATAGGCTTTTTTGGAGATGGCAGCATCAATTGCTCAGGTGTGAGTTTTTCACAGACTTCAACAAAGTGTAAAATTCTTGATTGTTCTGTGGGTCTCGTTTATCAAATCTGATCTTTAATTTCTATTTATATTGAATTCAAATCAGGTGATTGTCTGGGCCATTCTACAGCTTGATTTTGTTTCTTTGAAAGCATTTGAGAGTTTTCTTGGCTGTGTTTTGGATCTTCGGATCGTCTTGCATAAATGTCCACCCTGCTTTCATCTTCATCATCGTGATAATGTAGATGTTGGACTCTAGCAGCTAATATTAATTTACAATGATGAAGGGCAGAGGTTTGCTGAATAACTGCTGAAAGAGTTTGGTATTTCATTGCATTTATACACATCCCTTCATGTTTTCAATACTTTTTTACTTCGTCATTTCATTTTATATATTTCTCAGATCGCCAGCATGTTATGCTGGACGAAGTGTGCTCACGTGCTGACATACGGCTCACACATTCATTTTCATATGAAATAGTCTCCTACTTTAGTGTTCACTGATGGGACTTTTCAGCACATGGACATAAATACTAATATGGACAGAGCCAGTTCAGAGAGTGAAAAAGGGTTTACCCAAAGTACTTTTTTTTTTTTTTGCCTGTTTGTCACACTTATTTTTCTGATCATCAAACAAATATGTAAGTTAGTCAAAGATAACACAAGTAAACGCATCATGAATTTTAGAAATAGTTCTTATAGTTAAGGGAAAACAAAACTACATAGACATGTTTGTAAAAGGACTTGCCCCGAAACCCATTGACTGCTTGGGCCACCCTTAGCGTCACTTACAGGAATCAAGCATTTTTGATAATAGGACTGTGCAATTAATCAAAATTGCAAAAAATCGCTATTTAAACAAATGCAATTTCTAAATCAGCAATTTTATCTATTAATTTATTTAGATTTTTGTTTACTTTCTTGAACGCATGATTTTAATGTTAACCAATTTGAGCTGACACAGAACACCTGGAAGTTACAGCTAAGCTGAGCGGGAGAAAGATGTTATCCAATCAGAGTTCACTCCGCACACGACGAAGTTGAGTGGGAGAATCGAATAGGTAGTTCTGATTTACGTAAGTTTTTTTATTTATTGTTATGACTGGAATTGAGGTTAATCTTTATTTTTTCATGTTGTCTCTTTTTAAGACAATTTATTACAGTTTTGTTTATCAAGCAGTTAGTATTACTGTGTACAGTACATTTTTAACTAGAGTTGAGGTTAGTTAATCTTTATTTTATGTTGTCTGTTTTAATGACAATTTTACTCCAGTTTTATTTATTAAACTTAATACCATGTTATTTCATTGTAAAATGTTTTGTTATGCACTTCTTGTGCACTGAATACATTTAGAATGCATGTACTGTACGTATGTAGCTTGTTTGAAAAAACAAAAACCGTTCCCAAAATCGCAAATAAATTCGCATTCGCAATATTCCTTCAAATATTAACAAAAAAAAAAATAATCGCAATACAATTATTTTGTCCGTATTGCACAGCCCTATTTGATAACTTGCAGTGAGTCTGTTACAGTGCTATGGAGGAATTTTCAACATGAACCTCCTTTTACAGTCCTTTTACCTCCCAAGTCCCTTCAGGTCTAGGCAGCAATAGAGCCTTAGACTTTCACACTGCACCACCACATTTTACTGTTGACATTCTTTTTCTGAAATGCGGTTGACACACACCTTCCAAAAAGTTGATCTTTCTTGTCATAGTATTTTCCTAAACTTGGTTTCTTGCAATACTGAGATTATTTAAGTGATTTCTTGACTGTGAACAGGTGTGAGAGTAATCAGGCATGGGTGTGGCAAAAGAAAGGTATGTTTAAATGGGCTTTTTCAGTAAGGGCTAGGCAGTTTTGTATTTTGTTTCCCCTTAATAATAAAAGCATTAATTTAAAAGCTTAACATGTTTACTTTAACATGTCATCTTTCATGTTTAAATTTGTAGTTTGAGCTGTGTTTGTGTTTTATGATTTAAATTAATTGTCAGGATTTCTTTAGATGCCAATGCCACTCATAGTGTGGTTTACCAGAATGAAGAAGGAAAGTGGGTCACTGATTTGGCGTATTATTCCTCCTTTGAGAAAGAAATGGAAGCCAATATTCCTGACGATGTTGCTGTGCAGTTCCAGTCTGAAGATTTTCTTGCTGGAGGTAAGTAAAATACAAGGATGTTCTTTATCTCCCCTCAAGATCAAATTATTTGAGCGAGTACATGGTGAATTAATCTCCCAAACTGTTTACTACTAATCCTATTCTGAATTACTACAGTGGACCTACAAAGTAGTTTATAAACGTACTATTGATGCATGACATAACACAGTACGAATATAAATGAGATTTTATGCATGCATATGACTAGAGCTATTGTTTAAAAATCTTCTATACCGGTTCTGATACTAATATCTTAAATTTAATAGCAATTCCAGTCTACACTTTTATAATTTTTTTAAATAAATAAAAAAAAACATTTTTTTCCTTTTTTTTCCTTTTTTTTTCTTTAATAGTCAAACTCTTAAACCAAAAACAAACTAAATGTAGCCCCCCCCAAAAAACAGACCAAATTGTTCAAATAGATTTCACTTAAACGTTCCGCTTCTGGGCTCACTTAGTTTCAGGCTTGTTGCAAACTTAGTACCATGGGAGCATTCTCCTATCATGCAAGTATCGTGCCAGTTCCCTGCACTGTTTTAGGAAACTTTTAAAAACTCATCTTTTTATTATTGCTTATAATTTATGAGGCTTTCTTTTAATCTGTAATTTTTTTTTTATATATATTTTTTTGTTTTATTGTGTTTTCCACTGTGTTCTAATGCTCTGGTTAGCGCTTTGAGTCTGAGAAAAGCGCAATAAAAATAAAATGTCTTATCATTATTGTTATTTTTAAACATAAAATTTTATTATTAAACAGATGCATGTAAGCGTGTCTGGTTGCTCAGGAGACAGACCAGCCTGATGTCAAACAAAGCTTGAAATTAAAATTTTTACTTTGTAGCATTGCTGCTCCTAATTTTCAAAAATTTAGGGGACCAGCCAAAATTTAGGTACACCCTCCAAAAAGTATGAGCACATATGGTCCGTTTTCACTGAGTGGTACGGTACGCTTCGGTACGCTTTTAAGGCTGTTTCCATTGCAGGGTTCAACACTAAGGATTTTTTCTAATGGCCCGATTGGACCAGTGGTTCAGATTTTTAAATGCCAAAATTTTTCACTGGCCCCACCAAAAAAAAGTGAATTGGTATTTCTTAGCCACATATTTTAATTAATTTGTCAAAAATAATTTCTAAAAATGTTAAGGAAAATGTGCAGGTATTTTTTTGCAAAACAAAACCTGGCTGACTTAAAGATGACAGCAAAACATCACAAAACAGACAGTTTCTTTTAACCTCATAATCTTTTGTTGCCGTCGTGTTGTCTCTTTGCTGTGTTGGTTTTTACCAGGTTACGGAAAAAAATAACGTGCTCACAACATCCAATCAGATAAGAAGAACCAAAAAAGCAATATGGCGTTTATGACGTTCACAGAGAAGGTAGCATTCAAATACTTGAAAGCACAAACTATTTCTTGATTTTAAGACTGTATATGCATGCAATTGACAAATAGTCGCAGGCAAATTAAAATTTAGTGGCAAGGCAGCACTGGCCTGATCTAGCCGGTAACGATTCTGTGTATTGTCCCGAGCATCTCTCACGCTGTCTCCGGGCCATCAGGCAGTCCTTATTGTTGAGCCCTGCACTGTCTAAAAGCGTACCGAACCGTACCATACCACTTTTTGGTCACCCTTTGCAAAGGGTCCCATAGGTACCAAAGAGTGACCAAAAGGCGGAGCTAGACGTGCAGCTGAACGCTATTGGTTTACAGAGATTCGTCATTTGCTCGCGCAACAAGCCAGAATGAAAACAAAGGACCCACCATGTTTAATACACAGCCGAGAGACAATACTCTGAAATAATATAAACATTTAATAATGAGCCATGGTCGACCCGAGCTCAAACAAACCTTGTCGTCGTATTAAACAGCCACAAAGCCAAGAAGAAGAGCAGATTCTTATGGGTTACGAGCCCATAAGCATGAGCGCGAGTGGTTTCGCTTTGTCGCTTGCGCTCGTGTGTGCGTCAATATTTGAAATAGCAAACTTCTTAACCTGGACTGTTATAAACTCAGAATGACGGAATTCCGAGAATAATGACAGAGAGGCTACATGTACTAGTGAAGATTAAAGATACAGATGAGAGGTTTGCACTGACTGGGGGCTATATTTCATATTATTTTTGAACCTAAATAAGGCATAAATGTCTACTGTGTGTAGTTTTTCTGTAATTTGGTAACATCTGAGACTGTGTGGGGCTGTATGTGTTCATATATGCTGCATTTATTTATTTATTTATTTATTTTATATAATCGTGGACCGTAGGCTATTTCGCATCATTGATCTAGCTATAATCAGATCATGTTCAGTCAGTAGGTAATTAACCTTTATACACCAGTGTTAATGTGTATAATAAAGCATCTGTTTTGTGAGAAGTGCTTCTCGTATGATTTGTGAACGACCCAAAAAGCTTTACTGTAAACATTTCCTTGAGCTAAAATGACATCGACATCACGAGTTAATTTCGACTTGGTAGCCAGTAAACCATTCCTGAGCACTGTGTTTCGATTCTGCAAAGATTCTGCATCAATGTCCCCTAAATCTGCGCATACTGTGAATGTTTTGCTAGGAAAGCAAGTTGCATAGCAAAAATTTTATGCAGTCCCACAAATGCTCTCAAATGCATTTTAAGGTCTCATAGATAAAATTATGGGTGTATATGTGACCAAAAAGTATGATACAAAACTTAAATATTACTGAGGGTTGAAAATTATCATTGTCTTGATAGGAAACATTGTAGCTTATCATACACAGCTTGAGGCATGGGTATTTAATACCCCAGAACTACATTCAAGTCTGTGTTCTGATGACGGGGCTTCTCATCAGGTCTGGATGAATGACCTAAAGTACATACAAATGATGAGGGCATGGCCCGTGAGTTACGTAACAGTTTGCTTTGTGTTTTGATTGCCATTTTGTCTGTCAGGGATTTACACTCATAGAATTTACATCTGAACGAAGAAACAGTGGTGTCAATCACAGTTGGGTCCACACTATAGTGCAATCTAATTTAATTTTCTAATTTAATATTCTAATTTTTATTTTTTTTTTGCCCTGACAAGCTCTGGTAGAAAGTTCAGCCCCACAGATGGCAAAAGTAATAGCGTCTCAGCCAGTTAGGTGCTGAGAGTCGCATCTGCGCTCATATCGGCTTGTTTCACATCACATACAGACACACACACACACACACACACACA
>CAIGQQ010029655.1:364437-377820 GCA_903798035.1 Danio albolineatus
AATTAATTTGCATTTCTATGAATGAAATAAGTATTTGATCCCCTATCGGTCAGCAAGATCCAGTATAAGGTGGATCTTATACAGGTAACAAGCTGATATTGGCAGCCCTCTCAGCTTGTTACCTGTATAAAAGAGACCTGTCCACAGAAGCAATCAATCAATCCAGATTTCTAACGCTTCACCATGGCCAAGACCAAAGAGCTTTCCAAGGATCTCAGAGACAAGAATGTAGACCTACACAAGGCTGGAATGGGCTACAAGACCATTGCCAAGCAGCTGGGTGAGAAGGTGAAAACAGTTGGTGCAATTATTCGCAAATGGAAGAAACAAAAATTAACTGCCAATCTCCCTCGGTCTGGAGCTCCATGCAAGATCTCACCTCGTGTAGTTTCAATGATAATGAGAACAGTGAGGAATCAATCCAGAACTACTCGGGAGGAATTTGTCAATGATCTCAAGGCAGCTGGGACCATAGTCGCCATCTAAAAGGCCATCTAAAAGCCTGTTTGAAGTTTGCCACTGAACATCTGACTGATTCAGAGGAGGACTGGGTGAAAGTGTTGTGGTTAGATGAGACCAAAATCAAGCTCTTTGGCATCAACTCAACTCGCTGTGTTTGGAAGAGGAGGATTGCTGCCTATGACTCCAAAAGCACCATCCCCACCATCAAAAATGGAGGTGAAAACATTATGCCTTGGGGGTGTTTTTCTGCCAAGGGGACCGGACAATTGCATCAAAGGGAGGATGAATGGGGCCATGCACCGTCAAGTGAGATTTATATATAATAAGTTTATTATTACTATTATTATTGTGGAAGTCAACTGCCAAATCCAGATTCCAAAATTCTCAGATTCAAAAAGCTCTTTTGTTTTGTTTTTTTTGTACACAAACAAGCAAACAAAAAAGGTTCTTAAACAAAGTTTTGTTGTGTGTTAGTTGACCACATCAAGCCAACTGCTTGCTTGTGACCTGTAATCGCATCGAAGGGGAAACATTAAAGGTTTCCATGTTAGCAGATTAGAGCTTTTATACCACACACAGAAGCAGCACGTCAGCATGAGGCGTGAGCGTCGCTGAAGCAGCAGTGCTGCAATAGTTTTGGCGCTGGGTCTATTTTTGCTGTACTGCTCATACTCAGTTAAAATGATATATTAATAATGAGCTAAACTGAGAGCAAAAAGTTTATTGCAATTTACGCAATAAATGCATCAATAAAATCAACTGATTTATATATGGTGAATCAAATGAACTTAAACGAATAAAAACTGCAACAAATATTTATTTAGGCCCGAACCAAATTTTAAACAACTTTAGTATCTGTTTTGCTTAAGTTGCACACTAGTGTTGCAAGAGAGGGTAAATAGGAGTGGGGGTTGTAGTCCATAATGAAGTGGATTGTGGGTGGTGCTGTTTGACACGCACGCTGAATGATGTGAGCTCGCTGTATGCTGTGCAGTTGAAGCAGAGCAAGAAAGTTTTATTCGGCTTCGTTTTATGTTCACTCAAGTTACTTCACCAAGTTCACTCAAGTTATTCCATTTATTCGGCTTCGTTTTATGTTCACTCAAGTTATTCCATATTCCATTCCAGCTGTTATTCCATTTCAGAAAATGTGTTTAAGGGTTCATGATAGGGGTGTCAAAATGAATTGTTTCTACGGTGCACCGTGATGCAGATGCGGACAATTTGGTATTGGTTCAGTAATAGATCATAACCTGTTATTACGTACTGATGTCGTTCATCTAATAAGTGCTATATTGCATTAGCTTACTGTGGCGAGGGAGGCAAGCAAGAATAATTAAAACACTGCAACTTCCTTACACAAACTTCACCATTTACTGCTTGTGTGTTTGCTAGACAGTCTTTCACTGACGCTGAAGCCCCGATTTCACTGCAATTAAGAAAATGAAAGTAAACACCATTTCTCTCTCTCTCTCAAATTCAATTTTTGGTCCCACTTTATATTGTCGCTTATACCTGTGAACTTACATGGTAATTAGATATGTAAGTATTATGTAACTACATTGTATGTACACACTGGTACATAGTATTTACTTGTGTTATACTGGTGTAACTACACTCGTGTAACAACCCACTGAATAGTATTTGTAGGTACAAATGTGTAACAGGACATTGGTAACAACACTAGGAAAGTACACATCTGTAACAAGAATTATGTAAGTGCATTGTGTAACAACAATATGTACTTGCAGATAGTTTCCCACTTCCACACCTGTTTGCAGATCATGTACTTGTGAACACTGTATGGCAGAACTGTATGGCACAAGGTTTCACCTTGTGATACCAGTGTAATTACATGGTAAATTACATAGTGCCATTCAAAACTGTCCACTTAATATAAAGTGTAAAATTGTCACAAATTACTGTTCATACATTCATTTTCTTTTCGACTTAGATAGGTTGCAGCTGGAAGGGCATTCCCTGTGTAAAACATATGCTGGATAAGTTGGTGGTTCATTCCGCTGTGGCGACCCCAGATTAATAAAGGGACTAGGCCGAAACAAAAAATAATTTTATATTACTCTTTATATTGTGGACTGTTCCTGTGGAGTTACCATGTATTTCTACAAGTTACACAGTAATTGTGACCATTTTACACTTTATATTAAGTGGATAGTTCCTGTGGACTTGTGTGGTTCCTGTGTAGTTCAGTGGGTTGTTACATGAGTGTAGTTACACCAGTATTACACAAGTAAATACTATGTACCAGTGTGTACATACACTGTAGTTATATACTACTTACACATCTAATTACCATGTAAGTTCATCGTTATATTATAAATACCTGCTGTCAGAATAAATCAGTTCATTAAAAAAAAGGTTAATAAAAGTATATAATAATAAATAAGGACATAGAGCTTTAGTAAGAGGTAAGGGGGTACAGCCTGTTTCTCTCATATAGTGGTATGAGGACGTGTACTGTGCTGCTAGATGGAGACACTTTTTAATTTTCTCCCAAAATATAATGCAGTTTCTCTGTATTTGGGGCTTGCTGGAATTGTGGTAGAATTAGAGATATGTGTGTGAAGTAAGCATCTCTGATGGTCTGATATTTGCTGCAGTGAGTTAGGAACTGCAGCTCATCCTCCACAGCTCTAGCAGAGCAGTGTGGACACAGAACACAGACAGACAGACAGACAGCGCGCGTTGAGCTTTGCACTGCTTTTGCAAGCAAATGTAAAAGGATACAGGTTATATCCACTGCTGTATGGATATCTGTTATGTAATATACAAAATAAACCTGATTTAATGTCAACAAACCGAAATTGAATCGTCTTTTTTGCTGACACACGGCTGTGGTGATGAAGTAAGGCTGAAGTGAATCGCTGTAGTTCATTACAAACATGCACTGTTTTAAACACGTGTTAAACTTGTGAAACTCACTCTTGATCACATTTGATGGTGATTGATGACCTTCGCGAACTGAACAGACCTTTTATTCCTGGCTGCATTGCGCATGTCCTGTCTTGTTAATATGATTATACACGTTACTACGGAGACATGTTAATACGCAGCTGTCAATCAATTTGGTGGGCGGGGGGACTGCACTCCTACGTAAAGTTGCGGTTAGTCTCAAAACCGCTCCAATTGGTCCACCGTTTTTATGCTGTTAAATTGAAAAAAAAAAAAAGGACTGGGTGTGTTTATATCACTCCAAAATGACCATCTATACACTATACCCACTAAACCTACACATATGTCTGTCCAAACAGCTTAAAAAGTAGATTTAAAAAAAAAAAATAGGTGCCCTTTAAATTGGTGTTTTTCCACTAGATAGTGCATGGGGTTGTTTGCCGAATGTGCATTTCTATATACGAGTGCTTGCTGATGGTAGCTCTCTGGGCTGAAGTCTGACTGATGGAGCCAGAACTTCCCTGCTCTCCTGGATTTCTGAGAGCAGAGGAAACCTGCCTAGTTCTGCTCTGCAACCAAGACTAGGTGTGATTCTGTGAACTAAGGATGTTTTAGCAAAATTCGAGATGAAAGATTTCAACTGGGCTTTTTTCCCAAGATTCATAATTTAATTGAAATGTGGGTCCCCAGAGTTCACAGCCATACAGCAGGACAGGCTTCACAATGGTGTCAAATATTTTCAATCACAGTTTAATGGGCAGGTTAAATTTAAAAAGTGTTTTTTTAATGCAATAAAAAGCCCTGTGTGCCTTAGCAGTCAAGTCTTTTAGATCTGACTGAAGTTGCCAGAAACTGAGATTGTCAGATCCAAATAACTATAAGAGGTGAAGTGGTCAAAAGTTGTTCCTCTGATTTTAAAATCTGATTTTTTTGTCAGCCAGGCGAGGATTTTTCACTGAAGATCATGATCTTTGATTTTTGCATGTTAATGGGCAATGCCCAGCCTGTGCTGAACTCCTCCATGATGGAGAGACTGTGTTGAAGACCCTCTTCATGAGGAGATAGCAGCAGCAGATCGTCCACATATTGGAGACATCTGATCTCTCTGTTCTCCTGGCTCAGGCCAGGACTACAGGACTTCTCAAGTGCTGATGCCAATTCAGCCTTTACTTTGAGTAAAATAATCAGTCCGCTTATTGTTTATTTTTACACAACACTTGTTCCCATTATAAATGTCCTTTATTATGTCATAAGCTTTTCATCCAACTCCACTTTGTAAAAGTTTTAGGAAAAACCCATTGTGCAACACTGAATCAAATGCTTTTTTAAAATCAATGAAACAGCATTGTTTGCCTTGTTCTGGTGAACATGTTTTTGTATGAGTGTTTGGAGTGTGTATATGTGATCTGATGTTCTTTTTTTAGGCAAAAATCCAATCTGACTGTTATTTAAAATCTTGTTTTCCTGAATGAATCCAACCAGTCTATCGTTAATGATTGAGCAGAATAATTTCCCAAGATTACTGCTCACTGTGATGCCCCTGTAGTTATTTGGGTCATACTTCTCACCATTTTGAAATATTGGCGTGATTGAATTCTCCTTCCAAATTTCTGGAAAATGTCCAGATTCTAACAGGAGGTTGAATAATTTCAAGATGGAGATTTTTAATTGAGATCTGCTGTGTTTCAGCATCTCGTTACGAGATTCCATCTGAGGCACAGGACTTTTTATTTTTCAGAGTTTTCAATTTTTGCGTGAACTCATTTAATTGTGTTGGGTTATCTAAATAGTTTATCTGATCTTTAATAATATAAGTAATTGTGAGGTCAGATGTTTTTGTTTTTGGGTCAGTTGAATATAGTTTTTGTGAATATAGTTTTTCGAAATGTTTGGTCCAGATTTTTGGGTCTTGAATGGGAATTTGTTTGGATTTTTTGGATTGATTTAATTTTTTCCATAATTCCCAAAATGAAATTTGATTAATAGCCTCCTCAATTTGATGCAATAACTTCAACTGCAATTAACTTCATGTGATCAGCTTTCTTTTCTTTTAATAGTGATTTTGGTATTTTACTTGTCTCAATTCTTTTCTTGTATGTGGACATTCTATGTCAAACCAGCCAGCTGTAGTTTTTCTTTTTTATATTTGTAACTCAGACTTTTCCTCAGGGTTTTTTGGGCAATTGTTGAAAAAATATTGGTCAGCTGTTCGGCTGCTAAATTTATACTTTGTTCCTCTTTTCCGAATGGAGTCAGTATGAATGTATTAATCATGTTCTCCACTTGAGTGTAGTGGAGCACTCAATACATGTCCTAAACATAAAAGCTCTCTTTTAATTTTTATCCAAATATGTGTTGTGCCTTTTTTACAGGCTGAATGAACTGCCACAGGTGATCTTTAAACCAAACTATAATTACTCCTGAGCCTCTTCCATTTTTAACATTAGGCTGTTTTACTGAAGGGACACGAAGCTCTCTGTGGTTTGGGGGAGTGTGGGAGTTAGAGTCTAAACGACTCAATGTCTCAAGTAATATAATTATATCTGTACTATATACAATATTTACAAAATCTGGGCAAGTAGTTTTCTCCCCAAAGGCTGAAGAGAACATTCCTTGAATATTAAAACTTGTTATTTTAAAAGAAGCCATTGAATTATTGCGCAATTACCAGAATAACGTACAAGTTTATGACCTGAATTAAAAATTATATATAAAAAATCCAAAACTAGTGAATAAATAGCTATAATATTAATAAAAATAATAAAGTATTAATACAATTCTATAAGTAATTTTATGACTATAAAAATACAATGACTAGATCATTTTACAGACTATAGATTCACTATAAATTTAAGCTAATAGATTGTTAATCATTTTCAGCATTTTCTCTCTCTCTTACTGTGGCAGGGCATTAGAGCCAATCACAGCCCTTTCTGTTGAGTACGTGACCAATCAAAGGGGTGTAAGAACTCACTCGACAGGGCTCATAAAGCGAGTGGGATATTTACATTTGTTTATTTGCTATAAATGCTCATGTTGTTCTGTGCATGTACTCGAGTTTTTAAAGGTACAGTTCTGACTGCCTGTGTTAAAGGGCAAATAAGTTGTATTCACTGTGATGCACAGAGGTATCGAATTGAACCGAATCGATGGCATGATAATCGTAACCAAACCGTGAGAACAGTGTAGGTTCACACCTGTAGTTCTTGACACTTTTAAGAATTTGTGTGAAATGTCAGGAACTTCTTAGTAAGTCTATTATTGAAAGATATACAAGTTGTGCCTCAAAATCATTTTAAGCTTTTTTTAAATTTAAGCTTTTCCTTGTAGAATTTGCTAAAATGTAAATTGTAATAATGTTGATTTAGATACTGTAGAAATATGGTTATAATATTTGATACTTTAATTGCACAGAAAACTTACACCAATCCTTTTCTCTGCTTTTTTTTTTCAGAAAAATACCTCAATGGCTCTTAGCACCACTATTATCAGTGCCAGCCCAACTCCTCCAATGGAGCCATTCAATAATGATATTGTTTTGAGATCAGTGAAGAGTACAAAACCTCTTTGCCATTCTGAAGTTGCTGGCCTCAACCTAAAAAACCCATTGCAGGATGAACACAGCGAAAGTGAACTCCATGGAAATGCATACCATGACAACCATCAGTCAGAGCCTGGCTCGAAGATGTATGCTCGAGGAGACTCTGGGTACTCTAGCAAGCTAAACAATCAGCATCTTCCTGGGACAGCCATAGAACAGACCCAACAAGTGTTGCCTCAAATCTTGGGGTGTGGGTCTTGCTTTAGCATATCAGATGACTTGACACATAGGTCAGTCCCGAGCTACAGCTCTCAGTGTGTCCTCACAAACCTTCCTAATTTCTTGACGGAACATTCTATCTTCAGTTCCCACCTGGCAAAGAGGTATCTGAGTGCAGAGGGGCCTCTGCATTCTCCTTCCTGTCAGATTGCAGGGCCATCTGGATTGTACAGAGTATCAGCTTCAGTTTCTGGTTCAAACAAATCTGTGGAACACATGCCTACAAGTCTTCAGCCTGGTTACTTGAGTACTGCTCAGCAACGTCCTGCTCAGTATGTAGTCGGCAAGAGCTATACACAGCAAAATGCTGAGTCATGGACCACAGGAGATCTTGCAGACCTTAGAAGTGAGTGAAAAATCCCATTCTTTCAAAGTCATTAGGGTCATATAATGGAATTTGTCCAATCGAATATTTTATTTCATCTGTACTTCAGCTCCAGTGCTGGTTCCAAGTGAACTGAAGTTTCATAATTCGTGCTGTGTGGGAATTGCCTCTCATACATCCCTCAACATCTTCAACCCCTCTAAACACTGGCAGCAAGTTTCCATCTCCACGACAAGCATATCCATTGATGGAGAAAAGGTATGAAAATCAAGATTTATTTAGACAAAGGTCTCTAAAACTCTTACACTAAACTCTTACTATCACTTCATGCACTGTTTAAAGCTTCAGTAAAGAACAGAACTATACTGTATATGAGACGACACTATCTCAATAAAAACTTGTTGCTTGTGGTCAGCTTGGCTACATTATACAGTATAGGGGCATTCTACAACATTCATAAGATCATGCTGTTTTCTTTAATATTCAGATATTTTCAGGAAATCTGCAATAACCCCATTGCCAGTAAAATAACTTGCCTTTCAGAAAAGCCTCATATATCTGTATTAGTTTGACGGATACATGCTAAAACTACACTATGGCCAGTTTGACTTTATAAGTTTGATTCTCCTTAACTCGCAGTGAGTGAGATGGAGGAAATGAAAAAAATCAAGATGTAATTAAGACATAATCTTTAAATTAGTGACTTGCATAAAAAATGTAGCAAACATATAGCAGTGGTTTGTGATATAATTACAGTGGAGCATTAATTAAATTATTTTCCATGGAGTGGAAAAAGACCTCCACCTGATCAGTTGTGTAGCGGACTGGCACAAGCTAAAATATACATTCATTCCTTTATTTTCTTTTCGGCTTAGTCCCTTTATTAATCCGGGATCGCCACAGCGTAATGAACTGCCAACTTATCCGGCACTTGTTTTACGTAGCACATGCCCATCCAGCCGCAAGCCATCTCTGGGAAACACTAAAATATACAGTTCATATATATATATATATATTAGGGCTGTCAAATGATTAAAAATTTAATCAGATTAATCAGAAATTTCAGTGGATTAATCAGGATTAATCACTATTTGCAACTACACCTGAATCTTTACCTTTTTTTCTGAAATGCATACCAAAAGATGAAAAAATAGGATACAGATATATAATTTTCATATTATGTCTGTTTATTAACACAGCCAAATAATGGTGATTTAAATCAAGCTGAAACATACTACACACCATAATATTTATCTTTGCAATGTCCAACCGTTTCCTCTTTGGCATTCCTCTTAACCAGGATGAGCAATTTACAGTATTTAATTGAACAGAAAGCAATAAATGTAGTCAAATTATAACAGTGCCTGACCGCATTTTTATCATGCATAATTTGAGTAATCTGTTGCGTTTTTGTGTGGAAAATCATATTTTCAATAAAACTTTTAAATCAAACTAAAAGAACAATCTTTTACCTTTACCTCCATTCTTTAATCCAGGAGCTCAAGCAAGCCTAACTACTATAACATGATGCACTGAAACTGGTCTATTTGTTTGCACATCACCTTTCAGATCTACAGTGGTTTATCAACTTTCAGCCAGTTGCTGAAGCAAACTAACTTGTTTACATTTTCCGAAAGTAAAGCTGACCTTTTCTTGTTCACAATGTGACCTGCAACTGAGAAAAGTCGTTCACAGGGAACAATGGTTGCAGGCGTGGCTAGATATTTTTGAGCTAGTGAGGCCAGCTTCTCATGGGCTCCTGAATGAGAAGCCCACCACCTCAAGGGGCAGTCTTCCAATTTAATGGTGGGCTCTGCTCTGTAGCGTTGTATGGCAGGTTGGACCTCTTCATCTTCTGATTCTGAATCTGAGCCCATTTGCAGAAGGCTGATTTTCTTCCTGGGTGGCCCATCATCATGTGCCTTTGAAGATTTTAAGGGTGATTGTTGTTGCAGCATACCTTCAAGTGTGGTCCACACATCTTCCCTGTCTGTCTTGGGCAGGCATTTCAAGTCTTTAAAATGAGGATCCAATACTGTAGCAATCCGGAGCCATGCATTGTTGAGCTTTTCTTAATTGGGATGCTAGGTCCTCCTTAAACTTGGTCTTGAATCTCACCACATATGCAGGGTCCTCATCACAGGCTTTTATCTTGAGCGCAAGTGGCAGAGAGAAGGTAGTACCACAGAACAGGAGACATAGGCCTCACCACCCAGGAGCTCAGTTATATACCTACACACACACACACACACACACACACACACACACACACACGCACGCATGCACGCACACACAGTGTAATATTAGAACAGAGGCTAGCAACATATACATATTATTATTATTATTATTATTATCACAATTTTTTACTTACATACATACATACATGCTATTGATATTTAACTTAGTACTTAGAAAATAATTAAAGCAATATTATTGGATAGGCTACAGACGGATTTACCTGCATGGTTCTAGAAGTGTCTCCAGCCTCCAGCAGTTTATCCCACTCTGCTGTGGTCGGCAAAACGAGTTTGTGCTCCTGATTGTCCAGGGCTGCGATGACAGCCTCTTTATTGCTGCTCAATTGCTGGACCATTTCCAGCGTCAAATTCCAACGTGTTGGAACATCCTGGATCAGCGGCTCTTGCTTCTTTCCCAGGCTGACTTGTTGTGCTTGAAGCTCCGCAGCATTTGTAGGGCTGTGCTTAAAATTACCTACAACTTTGCGAGCCTTGACCAAAGGCCATTCGTAAAGCTGCTGTCAGCAAGACTCATGGTGACACTTCTCTGCAGCATGTGAGCGACACAGTTCATGTGTTCATAGCGTGTAAGTCGAATTGCTGCAACCATGTTGCATGCACTGTCAGTCCCAATGATTGTCGTTTTGCCCTCAATGTCCCACTTACGTGCAACAGACAGAAACTGTTCTTTACAAGCCTCCGCAAAATGACGCTCCTCAGTTTTTAATATAGTCAGCGCAAAAGACTTCAGTTCCCACGCGTCACTGATGCAATGTGCAGTTACTCTGAGGTAATTGTTGTTACTCACTGATGTCCAGTGGTCTCCTGACAGGGCGACATAATTTATTTCAGCCAAGACCTCTTTCCTTTTTTCTTTTTCGCTTTCATAGAGCTCGTGGATTTTCGTCATTACTTTGGCTCTTGACGGGGGCTTATAAGATGAGTCTTGAGACGCTACTTGCAAAACATCCATGAAGCCTGAGTCTTCTACGATGCTAATGGGTCTACAATCCTTTGCAATCCATTTTGCTATTGTGTCGGTCAATTTATCTGAGGTTGGTTTTGTTAATGGCCTGCGAAATTCGAGCGTGGCCTGGCGCAAATCACTTGCTGAACTTGACGACCCAACAAACGCATGTTTGGCCTTGACATGGTTCCTCAAGCTTGAACAGCTCCGGTGAAATTGAAACTCCTTGTTACAGATCGTGCAAAAAAACCTTGTTCTTGTTCACTGTACCATCATCATTCTTTTTATATTTAAATCCCTGCATAGGCCCATCTTGCTTACCTGGCTCCATCTTCCCTCTAGCTCACCAAATAATTCATCTCACCGCGCATGCGTGAAATGCGTTAAAATAATTGACGTAATTAACGATAGAAAAATAATTAACGTCGCTAACGCGTTATTTTTGACAGCCCTATTATATATATATATATATATATATATATATATATATATATATATATATTTTTTAAGAACGAATAACAATTGAGGTAAAATGCAATAAGAAACACAAACTGGTAAAATCATAGTAAAAATAAAAGTAAAATATTTACAGTTTCGAATAATTAAAAGTTTTTAGTTTTTTTTAACCATATCAAAAATAGGAGTAGCCTATATTAAAGGGCCACGAAACCCCCCTGGCTCCACTGGGTGTTTTCACACCTACTGTCTGGAAAAGCTCAGGAAAGTGGGTGTGTCCAGCTCTGTTTAGGAGGGAGTGTAAGGGGAGGGAATGAGGGAAGGTTTTGCATTAAGATGGGAGTTTCCATTTGTGCATGTGCTCATTTTCAAATAAGCGACGCACACACACAGACGCAGGGGGAGAAAGAAGTGACTGTTTACATTGACATCACATCAGTCATCTAATTATGAGCCAAATTATTAATTTGTTGACTTTAGCGGCAGTTTGGCGCTTATACTTTAATCCAGGAACATTTCCTGCATGTCCCCCGTGACAAACGAGGTGTGAGAAACCATTAAGAGTGTTGTTTTAATGGAGTGTTTGATACTGCGCGGCGTAAGGCAGAAAAAAAAAAACCTCCGCAGACTATCCGGTCACAAAATGCGGCGAAAATTCTACACAAGCAAATTGTTTAACTGCAGTGTTTACACTCGGAGAGCAGAATTTACAGCGGATCTTTCAGTCTTTAATACTGTACAGATATTAACGTACTGCAAACTCGGTAACAGTTAATCATTTTGATAAAGGTCTGTCTTTAAACACTAACAGAGTTATGAACTCTACGAGCTACTTATTAACTACGAACTAACTTCACCATCTGAATAAACAAAGAGCACTGATGGCTTACCATATCTTTAGACCAGGACAATCCACATAAACTGGTGCGGCGTATGTTTTAAACCATTTCCAGATGCGGAAAGCTCTCGGGTGAAAAATAAAGTTTCTTACAAATGCATTTCTGCTGCGCGCGTGTGTGTCCAGTTGTGGTCTCATAGCGGGAAATGGATACTAAACGTGCAGCACATAACACAACACTGGCGACCTGCATCTCCTTCAACTTGTTTTGGAAGCACAACGTGGCGTCCCTGCCGTCTGGACACTGCAACGCGTACACGCACAGTCTTCGAAGCTCTCGTGCATATTAATGAGTTGGGCCGCATACACAATAGAGAGCGCTGATTGGCTTGAACAAAGGCTATCTCATGAATTAATGCCAAACACTCAGACACTTCAGCGTGTTCTGGCCGGGGCAGGCGTCCACTGTGCGCGCTGGAGGATATGCATAAATCTCATCGGTGTGACGCAGCCTCAAAAATTAGTTTCAAACCGGAAGAACGAATTTGCTCGAAATAACACAAAAACAACCAATTTTCACTTTTTAGACAATTATATGTGTCCTAATAGTGTTTATAGCAGCGTGGGACACATGTGACTGTCAGCAGCTCAAAAAATGTGTTTTGGTGTTTCGTGGCCCTTTAAACTGTTTTCACTGTTAGTGACAAAATGGTCTATTGCGCCTGCCAGTTTCACATTAATTGGTTTAGATATGATAGATACTTTATTCATCCCAAAGGTAAATTCATAAATTCCAGCAGTATCCACAAATAAGTACAGATTAAAACAATAGCAAAATAAATAAATGTACCCATACTCAAAATATATATATATATAATTGGGCTGTCAAAATTAGCGCGTTAACGCATGCTGATTAATTTGAAATATTTAAACCTTTTAAAAAATTTACGCATTTAATGCAGTGGCATTTAAAAAAAATATATTTTCTCTTGTGGCCGACGTGCGTTTAGGGCCAGCGCGTCCATAGAGGCGACCTAGGCGGCTGAGAAGGGCAGCAGAAAAGTGAGCAAACCCCCCGGTCCTCACTTTAATCTGCGACACCTACCCCCCTCCCTCCCGGTCCTCACGTTCATCCACGAACTGTTCACTTTCTTTTTCACTTTCGAGTTGAGCGCGGCGTGTACACCGTTCGCCTAGAGCACCAGTTCAGCTTGCTCCGGCACTGCGTGTGTTTAATGAGCAAAGGAATATGGATAAATGATAATATGGATCCATGTAAATGTACTCAGTGAAAGTGCCAGATGATGTCGCAAGCTGTCAAAGACAGCCCATTCCTCTCTAAGTTGATTCCAAGCACCCTCAAAT
>CAIGQQ010029655.1:417820-432655 GCA_903798035.1 Danio albolineatus
TATATATATATATATATATATATATTTATTTATATATATATATATTAGGGCTGTAACGATACGCGATATGAAACCGAAATCGCGACACTAAGATCCACAATCCTGTGTCGCGATGTGATAAGGAAGAATCGCGACACACCCGTGACTAACTTTTCAATCATGTAACGCCTTCCTGCAAAAGTTGAGCTGGTTGAAGAAGAACGTGAGGAAACATGGCAATATAAGTCATATAAGTATGGCAACATTTCGGCTACCCAGTGGAGATAAAGGATGGCAATTGCATGATCTACAAGACCCACACAATATGCCGTAAGTGCTTTAGTGACAGGCAACACAACCAACATATAGATGATACGTAAAGTACAGAATACGTAAAGAGGCTGTAATAGATTGGAAGATCAGCATATCAAGGTTCCCGTGACAACAGACAACGAAACATGCTGTCGAAGCGGCCGTTTTTTTTACCGCATATAAGATGCTTTGCTCACACTGTTAATCTGGCTGCACAGAGAGGGATACAGGCGTTCACCAGATGTCCCGACTTTAATATGTGGTTCTCTGAAACTATGAATATTAAACTTTAATTTTATTTAGGCTATTTTATTTAGGCCTACCAAACCAACACAATCTCACGGCAACTTGTGTTTTGGCGCTGAAGCATTTAGCGCGCTTGTTTTGAAGCGCATCACCGCAAAGGTTATTCATTATTCTTTTTTATTTAGTAGTTAACTGACCAACCAAAACTACATCACAATTAATATACAATTTATACCTAACGAAATTCGTTTCAAAAAGATATTTTTTTCCAAGAAAAATGTATGAATTATATTTTTGTTTGCCTGTCCAACTGTGCGGTGAAAATTTGTTTCGCTCCGGGGAAAATAAGAATTTAATAGTTCACAGCAGAAAGGGCACGGTCCGTGCGGGCTTTCTCCATCATCTCAATTGTGTTGGGCACTGCTAGGTTCAGTTTGGAGGCATTTTGACGCCAGTGTCCATTCCGTGTCAATGAAATGGAAAGTTAGCGACATGTAAAGTGTCATTTTTGTACTCGATAACATCTGTTGTAAGTGAAAAATACTCGACTGTGGTAGAATTGGGCTGTTGCAGCTCACCACGGATACGTTTGTAGGCTCGTAGAATAGCTGTTTTGGAGAAAGATGTACGTCCGGACAATTCATTAGCTGTCGGGTGTGGTTACGAGGTCTCCGAAAGAAAAAAAAAAGTATTGAAAGACACTATTTTTTTCGCAGAGATTATTGGTTACTTGGTTACTAATTGATGGCTGCACCTGTTCATCTGACTTCTGCGGTAGATTTTTTTTTTACTGCATTGCCCATTTTGGCAGCCTCATTCTTGTGCGCTTTGTATAAATTAGTTGTGTTTCCTCCACATTTGTCAGGCAAAGTTTACATCTCTTAAATGTACTGTAAGAGAACTTGATTGAAAAAGAATTTTTAACATGCTCGAATCATCTCCACAATGGAGTTTAGTTCTGTTTGTTTTTAAACAGTATTTTGTTACAAAAAAACAGAAGTGTTATAGCTTTGGCTATTTATTTATTTTATATTTGGCTATTTATATAGTTAATAATTTGCATGGTTAATCTTGTTCTTTGGTGTTCAGTTTATAAAGATTTTTCAAATGTTATTTGATAAAAAATATTGTTTGAAAAAAAAAAAAGTTTCCCACCCCTCACGAAAAAAAATCGTGATACGAATCGAATCGTGGGTCAAAAATCGTGATACGAACCGAATCGTGGGTTTGGTGTATCGTTACAGCCCTAATATATATATATATATATATATATATATATATATATGTTTCATTTTTTAGACTAGAAGAGTCTATCACAGCAGTAATAATATTAATAATAATTGTATTTATTCATAACAAATTTAAATGGGGGTGCCATTTAAACTATAATGAAAGTATAAAAGCATTCGATTACTTTCGTAACTGTGCTCATTTAAGACAGTTATTTGGCTTTAAAATAGAACAGGTCAGTACAAAAATATTTCATTACTCTGAAATGCAGTTTGAAAAGAGAAACAAAACTTGTAATAAGGGAAAAGCATCCCTACAATAATTCACTGAGCTTTATTCTGTTGTTCAAGATACATCAGTTCTGTTTCATTGCAATAATTGGTTGAAATCAGGCACGTGAAGAGGGGGGGCTTGGGTGCTTGAGCCCCTGCTCTTTTTTCTCCTGGAGAGAAAGTGCCCTTCATATAGACATATAATTTAATGCTGTACAGTAACGTGTCATTTAAGGCGAGCCAAGGCTAGTCGCGTTTAAACTGTCACTTCCAGTGCCTGATCAGGCCAAAACGGGGCTTCCTCTGGGCCAGCGGCCAACCTTTTTCGGCCCGCCGATTACCTTGGGTCAAAGAGGGCCAGCTGGAGCTTCTGGGCAGAAGAAAAGGAGTGGCGAGTCTGGTATAAAGATGGCGTGCCGCCACTAGATTCCCGATTACACACGATGCTCCAAAATAAATAAATACATACATCATAAATAAATAAGGGAAAGCAAAACATAGCTGGTCAGTTTAAGATAGATTATTTAATAAAATACACACATTAGGCTATGGGTCTTTTCCCTTATGTCTCGTGTCATAAACAGCCTATGAAAATCATTAAATTATCATTTAAAAATAATTTTAAATAAATTTAATAAAATCACACTAAATAAATAAACCAATAAAACAAACTAGCTAAAACAATTTTGGTATACAAATTAATTAAACCATTTCAAGTCATTTTAAACTTTCATTTTACAAAATATTATTTATAAAGTATTGGGATACGATTATATGAATCAAATCGTGCAAACAGAGCATTTTATGGGTGAGTGAAACCAGAAACTATGCCGCCTTTTCTAGCAAAAAATCCTAGAAGGGTCTTTCTTTCTTTCTTTCTTTCTTTCTTTCTTTCTTTCTTTCTTTCTTTCTTTCTTTCTTTCTTTCTTTCTTTCTTTCCCTTATTATTATTATTATTATTATTATTATTATTATTATTATTATTATCATCATCATCAGGCTATTTTCTCTAGCAGTCCCTGTAACCAATTCCGTGTTTTCAAGTTGTTCTTTTTTCGGTTGAAGCTCAATCCACATTAACACAACAATGGCCAAACATTTGGTTTAAGTTGGGGAAGGGGGATGGCTCCAGTATTATTCACAAACTTGGAGAGACAAAATTACCAGTTAGGCTACAAATCTTTTACCTACATTACAGGCCTTCTTATGTTTCTATGCACAGCAACTTCTGGAATGAACTATGTTAATTTAAATATCTATATTAGAAAAAAAAAAAGCTTGAAAAAAGCATTTCTAAAAAAATACCGAGTGCATCTTTACCGAGAAATGCGGAGGATTTTTTTCCTGAAATACGCCATGCGTTTCAAATACTCCATTAAATCTGCACTCCTTCAGCAGTTACTCACATTAAATATCTCGTTTGTCACAGGGGACACGCAGGAAAGGTTCGTGAATAAACGTTAAAGTGCCAAACTGCAGTTAAAGTCGACAAATTAATAATTTGGCAAATAATTAGATGGTAAGCGATTATGAGTCGATTTGTTAATGTATTGGCTACTCTGGAGACTGAGGCAATGCGGAAGGAACTGAATGGTTACAAAGCAGCCCTTGCTGACCTTAACAACAGTCACAAGGAACTTATACAGATGCACGCAACCACTTTGCTTCAGCTGAAAGAAGCAGAAACAGCAGCAATGGAAGCTCGGTGGACACAAGACCCCATGCACACTCCCGTTAATTTGAATGTGGATACAGAACAGTCCGCAGTCACCTCGGCTGATTTGAGAGGCAAAGTTGCGTTGCCCGTGAACCTAAAACAGTTCGTTAGAGACGGCGTCTTCAAGAGATTCCCAAACCTGACCAGCGCTGACATCAAACGCATTAAGGACAGAGTAAACGAATATCTACGCTCCCCGCAAACCTCAGCGCCCACCGACGTCTTCAGAATTAAAGACAACTTTAAAAAAACATTGTGTTAATTCTATATTTTTGTAGCTGTATCTTGCTTTTTTTTTCTCTTTAAAAATAGAACAAAAAATTATCTTAACCAACTGTTTGACTGTTTTTTCCCATAGGACTAGTTTTAAAAGTTTTTAAAAAGTGCTACCTCATGCTTGATTTCTAACACGTTTACCTATTGTAAGTTTAGCCTAAGTTTACACCAATAACATACTCTGCATTGCCCTTTACCATACAAAAAACAACAACAACATTAGTATACACTATATAGTAGCCTGTAGCCTATAGCCTTTAAAAAAGGCAACATATCGCCTTATGCGCACACATGATGATTGGCGAAGTATATTTGTTAATAGGCAGTTGTTAAAACATATTGGTTTGCCGCAAATCTTTTTAAATGCTTTAAAAACCAAGCACATATCTTAGCCTTATCCTAAGTTCATACTCTGCCTGTATTAACATACATGCTGTATTTTAATATAGGCCTAGCTATTTTTTTGATGAATTAGCTCTAACTTTTGACAGCCTTTTCCTTTTTTTACGCGCTTATGCGCGCGTTATATTTCACACGCAAAGTAACTAAGACTGAAATCAAAATACAAAACATTCTGAGCCGTTACAAGTAAAAAAAGTATATTTGATGTACGGCGTCAAACATGCTCCGGACAGACTTAAAACATTAATATTTCCATAGGCTATATGACACTTAATAGGTAATGCCCCTTTATTTAAGAGAATAATTTCAGGAGGTTGCACAGTATTTTTACATTGCACATTATTTTTACATTTTTACATTTTCCACCTCATATACAAATGTTTGAGGACATACAACACATTTTTGCTGTTTTGATCTGCTTAAAGTAGGTCAGTTTATTGTTATGTTTTATTTTTTTATGTTTTTATGAGCTCTTTAGACCATGCGCCGGACGTTTTCACCATGTTTCGCTGGTAATTTTTTAAAGTAATTAATTATTTAGGCTTATATAATTATTCATTTATTATTTATGGACAATAATTGAGACATAAAATTAGATAGTAAAATACAACGAAAATGTAAATGAAAACATAAATGAAAAAGCTTATTTAGTAACTGTCTTAATCAATTTAAAATATCAAACACTATCTCTCTATTTTTATTTTGAGACATACAGTTAGAAAGTAAAATACAACGAAAATGTTAAAAAAAAATGGCAGTTATGTTAATTAATAGACTCAGTTTTATATAGCCTGTATGCAACAGCCAAGGTTCTCTCTTACGTAGTCTGAGTGAAATCGGCATCTGCAGCGTTTTTCAAAACTCTTTTTCCATGGTCGAAAAGGAGGCTTTCATTTTTTATTTCTGTATGAAGGGGAATCTATCTCAGTCTAATTATTATTTTTAATGTTCAGACTACACACTGTGAAATAGTCTAATCCAATTCAATCTTTTATTTAAAGATTTTAGTGAATTGCTTTTATTCCGAGATAAATACCATTTTAGAATTGCATATCAAGCTGTCGGGATCTCCTTATGGTTGAAATAGGTGATTATCTTTAAAAGAACAACACATATCACCGCTCAGTAGTTGCTTTTAGATGTAATTTAGGCCTGTATTCAGCTGACAGTAGTGCACAGCCGCGATACTGAGAGAAAAAGTAAATAATATATTAATTAATATGAACTACTCAGGTGTGTGCATCGAACCGTGAGTGACAGAAACAGAAATTAATTAAAATGATATTTCCCTTTGCAGCTTTCTTTTGAATATAGCAGGCCTAAAAAATAGCAAACAGACTGTTTTGATGAGCTGTTTTATTTTTTATACCTCAAATGTATTTTAATATAATTTTGATGAGCTATAACTTTTGACTGCCTTTGCTTTTTTTTATGCTGTTATGCCACATTATTTCACACTTATATGCAAGGGGACTGAAATTAAAATTAAAACATAAAAGTTACTGAGCCATTAACAGTTTTAAGAAGTTAAAAAACAATTATAATTGAATGTAAGGAGAACAGTGCCGTTTTGAAAACTAAACTGAAACTAAATTATTAAAAATAAACTTGCTGGACTTAGGCTAATTTATTTCCTGCCGCAAAATTACTTTTATTATAATTTTAGTGATCTGCTTGAGGTACAGTATAGGTCCGTTTATTTTTATGCTTTTTATGAAGTAGCATTCAAGCTCTTTAGACCATGCGCAGGACGTTTCTCCATGTTTCACTGGTAATGTCTTTAAGTACATAAACATTTAAGCCTATTTAATTATTCAATTAATATTTATGGACAATAATTGAGACATAAAATTAGATAGTAAAATACAACGAAAATGTAAATGAAAACGTAAATGAAAAAGCTTATTGGGTAACTGTCTTAGTCACTTTCAAATATCAAACACTGTACATCTCTCTATTTCAAGGCTAAAACACTGCTTTATATATATATACTCCCAGTAATGCATCGTTCCAGGTCTCCTCTAAAATATATACTCCCAAATCCTTTGACAATTCTGCATGAATTTTATCTAGATTAATATTTTTTATTGGCATTAAAGTGTTATACACATTAGAAATTACTCCTTTCAAATGTAAGGGAATATTTAGTACTGCATCCAATCCTGTAGTAGAAGGAATGGAGGGATATGCGGGACAATAATTTTGGATTAGATGTTGAATTTGAAAATATCTAAACAAATGCAATCTTGGCAGTGTGTATTTGGTCAACAATGATCAACATCATTGATAAAAAGACCACAGAATTTAACAAGGCCTGCCTGTTGCCATTGACTAAAGACTGAGTCCAATTGACCGGGAAGAAATAAGTCATTCTTACATGTAGGGCTAGCTATGGAGAAATATTTAAAATAAAAACATTGTCTATATTGGAACCAAAACTTAAGGGTATTTATTACAACTGGGCATTGAGTATACAGTGAAATACAAAGAGGCAGTTTGGATAAGGCTAAAGCGGGTACAGATGAAGAAGTGCAAGAGTTCGATTTTGAAATACACCAGACATCCATGTGGTTCTGAAGCCAATAAAGTACTTTTGAGATATTTGCAGCCTAATAATAATACCTAAAATTAGGAAGTGCTAATCCACCTTGAGTTTTTGGTCTTTAGAGAAATTCCTTCCGAGTTCTAGGTGTTTTTCCGCCCCATACAAATGCTGAGATCAGTTTGTCTAAATTCTGAAAGAATGATTTAGATAGAAAGATTGGGATACACTGGAACAAGTACAGAAATCTTGGTAAAATGTTTGCACAATTAATTCTTCCTGCAAGGGAAAGAAACAACAGGTTTCATTTTTTTTTAGATCTAATTAAAATTTTTCAATTAAAGGAGCAAAGTTTTCTTTGTAAAGGTTTGGGAATTCCTGTGTAATATTTATCCATAAATATTTAAAACCTGATACAGACAATTTAAAGGGTGTTTTTTAAAGATATGGTGGCCCTTATTGTTTATGGGAAAACAAACACTTTTTGAAAAATTTAACTTTTAACCTGAGAAAGTTCCGAATTGATTCAATATCTTAATTACCTGTGAATACTTTTAATCGGATGCGAAAGGTATAACAGCATATCATCAGCATATAGGGATACTCTATTCTCTATGCCCCTACTGTTGATGCCTGTAAAATGCTGTGAGCATCTTAACGCCATGGATAGGGGCTCAATGGCTAAAGTAAAAAGTAAAGGGCTAAGAGGCCATCCTTGCCTTGTGCCCCTTGATAGTGGAAAGATTTTGAGCGTACTCTATTTGTAATTACTGATGCTTTGGGGAAAAATATAATAATTTAATCAATGAAAGAGTGCCGAAGCCAAATCTTTCCAACGCAGAGAATAAATACTTCCACTCCACCCTAATGCTTTTCCAGCATCTAACGAAATGACTATGTGAGTCTTGGAAGAGTTTAAATGAGTGAATTACCCCTAGCAATCTCCAGATATCACTAAAAGAGTGTCTGCCTCTGACAAAACCTGTTTGGTCTTTTGAAATCAAATTTTCTATTACTTTATCTAATCGTAAAGCAAGGATTTTTCCCAGAATTTTGATATCTGAGTTTAGGAGAGAAATTGGCCTGTAAGAATTAAATTTTACAGGATCTTTTCTGTGTCCATGCTGTTGTTTACAGTGAAAGCTGGTCTGCCGTTTTCCGGTGGCGTTGTAGTCATGTGATAGGGGCTTGACGAATAAGGGAAGGATACGCAATGACCCAAAAGCCCCAATCACGTAGCGAATCTCAGCAGCCACGCCTTCGTTTTCAGATGTCTCCGTTTTGCCCCATCCACGCTGAGACGGAGCAGCAGCGTTTTAGAATGAAAACAGCCTCTCCAGCGTTTCCAAAACGCTCCGTTTTCGGGACTCGAAAACTCTGGCATAGTGTGGATGGTAGCAAAACGTATGCGTTTTAAAACGAAAATGCATTAGTGTAAACGGGGCCATAGACAGTTACACTTCCTCTGTTCTGGAATACATAAACACCACCATAGACAGTGTTACAACCCAGAAACAGATCACCACATACCCAAATCAAAAGCCTTGGATAAACAAGGAGGTGCGCCTCCTGCTAAAGACACTCAACACTGCCTTCAGATCAGGTGATACACAGACCTACAGCACTTCCAGGGCTGATCTGAAGAGAGGCATCAAAAAGGCCAAGCACTGCTACAAGCTAAAGCTAGAGGAGCACTTTTCCAACTCTGATCCTCGGCGCATGTGGCAGGTCATCCAGGCCATCAGCAACTAAAAACCCAGCCATTCCACAGCCACAGATGTCTCCTTCCTGAATGAGCTAAATGACAATTTATGCCTGCTTTCCTCAGAAGTCTACACCGCACTGAGTCGGATCAATGTGCGTAGGGCTGCTGGACCAGACTGTATTCCTGGGCGCGTCCTCAAAGCATGTGCAGAACAGCTCGCTGGGGTATTCACAGACATTTTCAACCTGTCCCTTAACCTAGCAGCTGTACCAACATGCTTTAAAACCACCTCCATCGTGCCAGTGCCGAAACACACTAGCCCAACATGACTGAGTGACTACCGCCCTGTAGCACAGAAATCCACTCTCCACGCTAGAATACATGTCATCGGCGTGACGCAGCTTCGAAAATTTGTTTCAAACCGGAAGAACGAATTTGCTCGAAATAATGCAAAAACAACCAATTTTCACTCTTTAGTGAAATATACAGATATGGCTACTAAGAACGCGTGAGTGATCTAAAATGGTGTCGCATCTTACTGCAGTCGTGCGCATCAAACCACAACATGGTCTAGCACAAAAAGGACATGACCAGCAGGGGGCAGTTATGTAACATAGTGAACACACTGAACTGATATACTGTCAACCGCACCATAACATTCAGCTCACTCTCGCAGGTAAACCAATACAACTCAGATCCCAACAGACATAAAATTTGTCTAGTAGGCTAACTCTATTTTGCTGCCTAAATATAGAAGACTTTGATAAAAGGATTTTGTTTCAAAGCAGCATTCTTTCTTGTGCTTTTTTTTCTTTCAGTACAGATTTTAAATAATGTTTAATAGGCCTACATCAACTGTGTATTTTATAGCCTATTTATTTAGACAGCTGCGTGTGTTATACTATGGTTTAACCGACTGTTACCCTATTTTAAACTGGAGCTCTGAGCATAATTAGAATCACAAATTCGCTTCCACGATCACATCTTATTAATGCATATCCCTGTTTTAATTTATGTTATACTTTAATAATTAATCATGAAATGGAATAATTCGTTCCTGAAATAGTTCTACTAAATTTATGAAACAAAAAAAAAAACTTACTAATTAAGTCTTGGCCTGCATGAACAACAGAACATGTACAGGTACGAAATTCAAGTCGAATAGATTCTAAAAATAATTTTTAATCGAAGTCATAGTTCACCTGTCGTGAATTTGTCTGCATGTCATCATGACTCCGTAGCCCACAGCCAAACAACAGACATGTGGAGCGTGTTTATCCTATAGCATATACAACCAACAAACCAAATTTTTTCCATTTGGAATATTAAAGTTATTAATAATAGTTCTTATAAAATATCCATTTTTAAAACCTGATGTTTGCATGATGACTCCACACCAAAACGAAGGCATTCAGAATCAGAATCAGAAAGAGCTTTATTGCCAGGTATTTACACATACGAGGAATTTGTTTTCGTGACAGAGCTTCTACAGTGCAACAGAATTACAGAGACAGGACAAAAAACAGATAATAAGTATATTCAAAAAATAGAAGTAAGTGTTAAATGCAAATATACAAATGGACAAGTGTATGTACAGGTGTATTACTATATACATTATAACATATAGTTTATACAATAAAACATTATATGTGCAGCTGTTATGTGCAAATTGGCATGTAAGGTGTGTTGTTAAATAAGTGTATGCGTGTGTAAAAAGTGTATTTGTTATGTGCAAATTGGCATGTAAAGTGTGTTGTTAAATTAGTGTATGTGTGTGTAAAAAGTGTATTGCAAGTAGTGATGTTGGTTCCAGGATTGTTATCATCAAGTGTTCATGAGATGGATTGCCTGTGGGAAGAAACTGTTTCTGTGTCGGGCTGTTCTGGTGCGCAGTGCTCTGTAGCGATGACCAGAAGGTAACAGTTCAAAGAGGCAGTGTGCTGGGTGTGAGGGGTCCAGAGTGATTTTGGCAGCCCTTCTGCTCGCTCTGGATAAGTACAGTTCTTGGAGAGTAGGGAGGGTTGTACCAATGATTCGCTCAGCAGTCCGAACTATTCGACGTAGTCTTCAAAGGTCAGATTTGGTAGCTGAGCTAAACTAGACAGTTATTGAAGTGCAGATGACTGATTCAATAATGGAAGTGTAGAACTGTTTCAGAAGCTCCTTTGGGAGGTTGAACTTCTTCAGCTGACGAAGAAAGTACAGCCTTTGTTGAGCTTTTTTGACAATGGAGTAAATGTGAGTGTCCCACTTCAGGTCCTGAGAGATGGTGGTGCCCAGGAACCTGAATGACTCCACTGCAGCCACAGTGCTGTCCATGATGCTCCGTGGGGGGAGAGCAGGGGGGTTTCTCCTGAAGTCCACTATCATCTCCACTGTTTTGAGCGTGTTCAGCTCCAGGTTGTTGTGACTGCACCAGAGAGCCAGCTCCTTAACCACCTGTCTGAAAGCAGACTTGTCACCATCCTGAAGGAGGCCGATAAGAGTGGTGTCGTCTGCAAACTTTAGGAGCTTGACAGAGGGGTCCTTTGAGGTGCAGTCATTCGTGTACAGAGAGAAGAGCAGAGGGGATAGGACACACCCCTGGGGCCGCCAGTGCTGATCGTGCGGGTCCTGGATGTGGATTTACCCAGCTTGACCAGCTGCTGCCTGTCCATTAGGAAGCTGTTAATCCACTGTCAGACAGAGGTGGGCACGGAGAGCAAAGTTAATTTAGGCAGGAGAAGTTTTGGGATGATGGTGTTAAAAGCTGAGCTGAAGTCAACAAACAAGATCCTCGCATAGGTCCCTGGTCTGTCTAGGTGTTGCAGAACATAATGCAGTCCCATATTGACTGCATCATCCACAGACCTGTTTGCTCTGTAGGCAAACTGAAGAGAGTCCAGTGAGGCTTCATGGATGTCTTTCAGGTGGGCCAGCACCAGCTTTTCAAACGACATCATGACCACAGATGTTAGCGCCACCGGTGTGTAGTCATTTAGTCCTGTAAGTTTGGGTTTCTTTGGGATGGGTATGATGATGGAGCGTTTGAGGCAGAAGGGCACTTCACACAGCTCCAGTGATCTGTTGAAGATCAGGGTGAAGATGGGGGCCAGTTGGTCAGCACAGGATTTTAAACAGGCTGGTGTTATAGAATCTGGGCCTGGTGCTTTTCTCCTCTTTTGTTTCCGGAAGACCTGGTGCACATCATCTTCATTAAACTGAATTGCAGGTATGGGGGAGGCGGGGGTGGTGGAGGTGTTAATGGTGGTGTGAATAGCAGTTCAGGGTGGGTGTGGGGGTTTTTCTCAAACCGGCAGTAAAACTCATTCAGGTCGTTAGCAAGTTGTTCATTGTCTACAGTGCTGGGGCTTGGTGGCTTGTAACTTGTGATATTCCTTAGGCTTTTCCACACGGATGCTGAGTCGCTGGAAGAGAACTGACTCTTTAGTTTTTCAGAGTAGTTCTTTTTGGCGACTCTGATCTCTCTTTCCAAGGTGTACTTGGCTTGCTTATACAAGGCCCTCTCCCCATTCCTGTAAGCAGCCTCTTTGGCCTGACGTAGCTGTCTGAGTTTTACAGTGGTTTGTCATTGTTGTATGTATGAGTTGATAGGATCTTGATAGGATCACAGAATTTAGACCTTCTGTTATCTCAGTGGGTGCTGCCATAAATGTCAGAGTCAGGCAATCAAAAAATAGGCTGCATATTTACTTATGAGTTGATCACAGGTGGATATGACCAGTCATTGGCTATGCAATCTTTAAATACCTTCTCTAAAATATTAAGGTGTTTTAAGCAATTTTATCTGACAATCTGGCACAAATATGCCGACATCTCTGTGCACAATGAGTTTCTGAGTTTTCTGGGCACCTGCAGGATTTTATTCAAAAGCATGTATCCAGCACCACCCTGCCCCATCATCCCTTTCTTATTTCAATCTTAAAAAACACTAATGCTTGCTGTCGAAGGTTACATTTATTCATTAAAGTGACATATTCCAGTTTCAGAGAAGCCCATATTAAACTGTTTTCATTGCGCCGGTCAAATATTTTTCTTTACATCTCCCACAATTCAAGAACATGCACACTTTAAAACACACAAACGCACAGCTTTATTTTCATTCTGTCTTGCTTTGTCAATGTATGGAAGTGTATACTGTTTAATAATCTAAATCTAAATCAAATAAATCTAAATTAAAACATTGTATATTGAAACAAATATTTTATGTTTATCATCATCATTATTAATAATAATAAATAATTTAATTAAATTATAGCTAGTTTCTTAGTAGGTCTACATTTTGTGCAGAAATGTATTAATCCCAATGTCAATAAAATCTTTATCCTTCCGTGCTCTATTTGTATGAAATGAAAATGCAAATGAAGTATTCAATATACAACCAATATTTTTTCAAATAGTTGACAATTTTTCTTTTAATTTAGCTAAAATATTATGAAGCATGAAGCTTGAGAAGGGAAATATGATTAACCAAATAAAATAATCTCATTTTGGCCTCCCCGGCCTTTCCAACATCCATTGTGAATGATTAATGAAAAATAAATAAAGATATTTACACACGAATCACTGCACAGAAATGAAATTCAAGTCATACTTCCCTCAAATAGCTTATTCCAACGAGGTGCACTATTTGCACTTGGCGTAACTCCGAAATCGGCCTGTGCCCATAATGCCCAATGGTTAATTCGGCCCTACTTATAGGAATTGTATCATCGAACGCATATTCGTACATCTCTAATAAAGTAGCCTATCCCTTGATTTGTTTGTGTCCAAGCAAACATGGCGGACTCACACACACCAAATGCGCAGAACACTGAGAGCAGAGCACAGCACAGCGCATTTAAATGATCTGCTGCAATACTTTTTAAATATAGCTCATATTACATTTTCCCATTTTTGTTACTGACATGTGTGCATATTTCTACAGAAGTCCTAAGAGGCCATGCATTAAAACATTTTTGCTCTCTTGTTATGTCGTGATCACGACTTAATTATCTCGTGATCTCCACATAACAACTCGTTTTCTCATGATCTGGACATAACAAAAAGTTGTTTTCTGGTGATCACGTATTAATTTTCTCGTGATCTTGACATAACAAAAGTTATGTCGTGATCAGAACTTATTTTTTACATTTATTTATGTATTTATTATTATTATTATTATTATTATTATTATTATTATTATTATTATTATTATTCGTATTAATAATAATAATATCTGGATGATGTCTGGCCAGGGAGAGAATAGCCTCGCTGTAGACACGCATTATATGTAACGTGTTAAAGGCGTTCAGAACAGCCATAATATTATGAGCGCAAACGCCAGTGATTAATGTACATTCATGATTAGATTCATGTATATGATTATATACCATTATTTACAATAATATTCCCTCAACTGTTACCATTTTAAAGCAACTCTATATGGCGCAATTTTAAAGTACTTGTAAATAACTTAAGGAAAGGATTAAAGCAAAAGCACAATCTTCATCATTCTTCATAATTTAACTCATACATGCAGCAACTTATTTTGCGCCATATAAAGTTGCTTTAAAATGGTGACTGTTGAGGGAATATTATTGTAAATAATGGTATATAATCATATACATGAATATGAATGTACATTAATCACGGACGTTTGCGCTTCAGAACAGCCATAATATTATGAGCGCAAACACCCGTGATCAACTGTTACCATTTTAAAGCAACTCTATATGGCGCAAATTAAGTTGCTGCATGTATGAGTTAAATTATGAAGAATAATGAAGATCCTGTTTTGCTTTAATCCTTTCCGCAAGTTATTTACAAATTTAAAATTCTTTTCGCAACTGTTAAAGTGCACTTTAGTGATTTGAAAATGAAAGCATTCAAAAAAGTTCTGCGTTTTGTAAATTCTATAGCTTTTAATAATATTTTTAATACGGAATATAATAAATTATATTTATTATAGTGTAGACTACTGTGGGACTGTGCAGTGTCTAACTAAACATTTTTATAAGGCTACTCTAATATAAATCCCCAACTGAAAACTAAAGTAAAGACGAGATTTGTTTCGTTACTTTCTCTTCATGATCCGGCCTTAAGGCGAATATTAAAAGAATAATGCAAATTAAAGCTGCAAGCAGCGATGAAAGGGACCTCGCACAACCGGCCC
>CAIGQQ010029655.1:433055-446908 GCA_903798035.1 Danio albolineatus
TTTACAGTGTTTATACTGTATATCCCAATAGTGACTTGCTATTTGATTAGTCATTGGTGCTACTTGTATTACTGCTACTGTACATAATGTTACATAATGTTGGGATGAGAAAACCAACATACTGTTATGCTATTTAAACAGAAATCTGTGTTGTGACTTGTTGCTATATCTTTTAATACTCATCACAACTACAGTTGTCAAATAAATAATTTATACTTTACATTTTCAATATGAAATATGGCAAAACATTTTTATGTTAAGTCCAAGTTCAGTTTTTGACTGTCATAGAGACATTTGGGTTGATTTATATCATTCATACTGGCAAGAAACTGAAGCGTCAAGTTCCATTAAGCGTCAAGGCGATTTAAATTTTTACCATAAATATCAGTGTTTATATCTGAACTATAAACTGTTATCCCAGTACTTCTGTGTTATTTAATTATTTTCACAACTGTGAATTGTGATCCGTTACACCTCTAATAAAAATAATAGGTAAAGTAACAATACGCAACAAAACATGGAGAAAAAGTCTCCATTTCAAGAAACGGGCTTGCATCCCTTTCCGTATAAAACATAATGCAAAGAAAGTAAATGATTAAATATATTATAAATCAGTTGAAAGTTTAAATACTTAAGAAATACTTAAAAAAATGAAAAAATAAGCATACATAACACTGCCGCATCTCATGCACATCCAAATATGTTAAACAACGCATTCATTAACACATATTCATTAAACAGAGCAGGACTGCTGTGAAGGCTTTGTCGGATCACTGTGTGTGTGCATGTGGTAATATCCATCACATGCATTTGAAGGAATAAACAATGTGAGGAAAGCTTTGTTATAGTGCAGCCGAACTGGAAACTTTATGCCCATGCAAATCTGAACAAGTTCGACCAAAGCATATGCGAGGCATGCAATTCTGTGCAAATACATAATCATCTATCAGCTTAAAAATATCAGCCTAATTTTGATATTGGACTGATGATAGCTATTATCAGCCGATATCGATATGACCGCTGATATACAGTGCATCCCCCTAGTATTGATTTTAAGATTCAGGAAGCTTCGAAATTGAAATTGAAATTGAAAAAGGCACTGTCTATCCATACCAGCAGGTGCAGTGGACAACAACTCTTCAATATTATGTGTGTAGAAGGCTCTCAATAGCTCTTTCCACTTTCACTCCGACCTTATAGGGTCTTTGTTTGCTTAAAATCACCCTTATGTTTCTCTTTTAAATTTAAGGGGTTGCATATATAATAAAATAGGAAGTAGTTTTCATTTAAGTTCTATTTTTCTTCACACACTTAGGACAGTATACAGATTACAAATTTATAGTTTCAAAGTTCAATGCACATTTATGCATGGTTTTATATCACTTTGCTCTTATTATTATTATTTGCATAAATTCATCTGAAGTAAATATTAATTTCTCCCTGGGTTTTATATTTCTTGAACGCACAAAATACAACTCTAAATACATCCTGGTCTGCTCTTTTTGTTGGATATAATTATAATTTAGCCTACAATTTATTAACAACACAAAACTCTTTGTTCCCTAAAGATAACCTGCTTGCTCCTAATGTGAAAACTCTTCTTCACTTAATTTTAAACATTTGTCATCTATTCAGTTTTTTCAAAATTTTGACACAAGTATAATTAATTTGCAAGTGTATTACATAATGCTGTGTGCGTGCGTGCGTGCGTGCGCGTGTGCGGTTGAGAGCAGGCACTAACATGAGCTGTGAGTCAGAGGTGAACACTTTAATATTCGTCCTAACCCTTCCCAATATGGTCATAAATGTTATTTTTTATTCCCGGGGTATTTTCCCTGGTTAAAAAAACTAGCATATAAAACGACACAAGCCTACTATGTAGATATCAGAGAACAATTGAAGAGTTCAGATGCAAAAGTTGCTAAACGCCACTTCTGCCAAAAATAAGACAATGACATTGAACGAATGCTGTAGGCATGTAGTACAAGTTAAAAAAACGTTTGCATCAAATCATCTAAATTCAAGCGTCAGCCCATTCAGAAATAACAGTTTGTTGTCTAAAGCATGTAAATGCCACTTGCCTTTGACTGCAAAAGCCGCTATGTTCCGAGAACTAATCAGAAGGCGCGAATCGAATTATGTTTTCAGTGTAGCAGTGCCCTGATGAGCCAGCTTTTTAAATGAGACTGTTTTATTCATATAGATTTTAAAAAATATTGTTAGATGAATTCGAATGGCAAATGCAAACGTCCCTTACCTCACAAATCTGTGCATTATAAGAAAAAAGAAAACATACTGTACAGTGAGAAGTGTAGCATGCACTCAATGTTTTTGCAGATGTTTTTTTGTCCAGTGATGTTACTTTAAGTCTGATATTATTGTATATTAAACAGCAACTCCATTTCACGAAAGATGAAGTTAAACAAGATGAGGTACTTTTATCTCACATGGATTGTATTAGTATTATATATGTGGAAGGGCATCCGCTATGTAAAACATATGCTGGATAAGTTGGCGGTTCATTACGCTGTGGCAACACCAGATTAATAAAGGGGCTAAGCCGAAAAGAAAATGAATGAATTTGAAAATTTAAGCAATTTTAAGATGAATGTAATGTATAAAACCATACATTATATATATCACCTATATGTCTGATAAGTGTTTTATGTAAATGGACATTGCACAGATAGCCTATTGATGTTTCACAATGTTTTGCTCTGATCTCCTTGATTTATACAGTATTATTCAGTATCTTTATCTTTTTTTTTCACAAAAGAAAATCTACCTGGCTAAGAACGAAATCATTGTCTAAAGTGGCAATTATGAAAAAAGCTATTTTACTTGCCCCCTTATGATTACTTGTAAAATTGAATAGCTGAACCTAATCATAAGAGCCTGATAGAAAATGCTCATTTACAACAAAAGATGTCTAATAGAGGGTTTTGCATCTGAACTCTTCAGTTTAACATATTGAATTAATATCAAGCACATTATAGCACCTTAAACATAATTTTTAAAAATCTTTTTCTGCTTTTCCCAAAACATCAGCTACAGAGTTCGTTTGGGCCAAATGAGCGACTTACACGTAACAGAGAGCTGTCAATCAAGCCCAAAGAGGATGTGACTGTTCATCTTCTTTTTGCTCCCACTCGCGTTGCCTCCATGTTGGCCAAGATGGAAATCAAGCAGTCTGCTGCATGTGCCTCCCAGCCTGGGGTCAAATTCACAGTGAGTTTTTTTAATGATTTATTAATACTTAATTTTTTTAAGTAAAAAATGGTATTATTGAGTTGAAAATGTGTGATGTTACATTTATAATTTGATGTTTTAGATCCCTCTATCAGGCTATGGAGGCAAAAGCAATGTAATTCTGGAGAATTTGAGGAAACATTCTGATGGTTATGTGGCCACACTGAGTGGGGTACAGTCTGGGCGTGTCAGTAAGCTCTATATTTGCGTGCGGAACACAGGCTCACGTGCTGCCTTTGTAAAAGTGGTATTGTACAGCAGTCTTAAGAATCAAGCTGTTATGGACTCAGCTGTTATTAGCTTGTCCCCTTCACAGTTTATCCTAAAAGAGAGAACACAGGAGGTAAGTGAAGAGCACTTATTATTAAATACGATATTTCATTCACATATTATTTAATTTAGAAATTACTGTAAAATGTGGGCTAATATGATGTCTTACCTGTATTTGCTTGAAATATTTATCAGTGCTATTTCTGTAGGTAATTAAAATAGAGATGAAGGCCTCATGCAGAGAGCAAGCTCTCTGCCAGTCTGGTGCAGCACTCCTTGCTACTGTCTGCCTCTTTTGTGGGGACGAAATCTCTCGACAACAGTTTAGAAAGTGAGTGACATTTAACACTGATTACTCGAAATACACACTTAAATGAGATTTTATTAAAGTGCCCATATTATGCATTTTTGCTTAAAAATTCCCTTTTACACAGTGTGTAACATAGCTCTAAGTTAATGAAAACCTCTTGTTGAGATTTAAATCTGAAAGTTCATTGTGTATAAAGTTATTGGGGGGCAAGGTTAGAGTATGGCACAAAAGCATTAAGGGATAGCATTAAGCTATTGTAGGGATGAACAAGAAAAGGTTTGTGCAACAGGTACATGGTCTAAGTCTAAGTGTTATCCTTATTCTCTTACTGAGTTATAGATTTGTCATCTCCCATTCCCTTTTAAGAGTCACTTGCATTGTCATTTTTTTTTTCAAAGAGTCAATAATCGCTAAAGATTTTAGGCACATATTATAAAAGTAGGAATTAATTCTTAAGGATAGATTCTGCAATTTGATCTACAGTGCTGCAATTGTTTGGTTCTTAAAGTTATTACTGCTGTGTTGAGAAACACTTGCTGATGCTTTATTTTGGCCACTATATTCAACAAGATCCTAGGATTGTGTTTGTTTTCTTCTATTAGAGTTGAAAAATAAGCAGTTATGGCAGACTAAAGGTTTTCTAAAGTTAAGAGAAACACAGTGAGATGATGCAGACTCACAATTTGTGCCTTGTGTTCCCACTTCCTTTTGTGTTTTTGCTCTCCAGAGCTCCTCCTGTTAAATTAGTTATTCCAAGTTGATTTGATTTATTTATATATATTGGTACACAATTTATTAACAATACACAAAATACTAAAAGGTTAAGATAAATTCTGAAAGTGTTTTTGATGTAGGTATAGCCTAATGTATATGTTATAGTACAACTCCTTGTTAATGAATGCTCCAGCGTACTGTAGTATTGACAATACTGAACTCCTAAAATGTAATCAAACTTTTAGTTTTACTACAGTAAACTCTGGTGTGTTTTAGTATAATATACCCTGTAATTGTAGAAAACTGCATTTATACTACTGTGGTTGTTTCTGTGTTTAACAGGCCTATGCTAACGGGCTGATTTATTCACCAATGAATAGATTTATTCTTTGGCCTGCACAGAAAACAAAGACAGCCAGTAAAACTAGAAACAATGCATTTACACATGTGGGCTTTAAAACACACAAAATGCACAAGAACTGCAAGACAAACTGCAAAGACTGCAAAAACATACCCAAGCACTCTATACTCATTCATAAAACTTGCAACCTCAGTTTTATCATTGCAATAATAACCAACCTCACCTACTGACACAGAAAAACAGAGTGGAGTTTTAAGTTAACCAACTGCTTGGACTCATTGAGTTCAGAATATTGTCACAAGAATTTTGGAAGCGATGTTGAAAAGAACTATTTTAAGGTCCTAAAACACTTTTGTTTAACCATGCCAGTCTTCAAGACTATCAATTTGTTCTCTCATGGCTCCATTCAACCTCACAAATTAGTAATTTGACCTAAATGCATTTTGTTTGAGTACGTTGATAGTTTTTCTATTGATTGTGATTATTAGTTTGTGGCTTAGTCATTTTTCATAAGTAGTAGTTTGTGTGTGTGTGTGTGTGTGTGTGTGTGCGTGTGTGCGTGCGTGCGTGCGTGCGTGAGTGCGTGCGTGCGTGCGTCCGTGTGTGCGCGCGCTCGCGTGTGTGTGTGTGTGTGTGTGCATGTGTACGTGTGTGCGTGCGTGCATGCGTGTGACTTTGTCTTGTTACGTCCCTGGTGGTATGTGTCTAGCAGTGAGAAAGCAACAACAACAAAGTTATGTACGTGTCCCCTGCCTTCATGACAAAAAAGAAAACTTTAATTTCAATAAAATAATTTATTAGCAAAAATGTACAATGATAAAACAAATCATAAATAGGCTTCAAAGGGAGGAAAACAACAAACAAAAAGTACACTCTAGCTAGTTTAGGGAGTAAAATTGTCTAAACTGACAAAATTAAATTAACCACAGAAAATGTACACTAACTCCCTAACTAAACAAAAACAAGAGGAAAAAAAGGTTTTATGAATAAAGTGGCACCCACCTCCCTAGGCTTCCAAACACAAAGATATGTCTCAAAAACAGAATGTAAGCTGTTTCAAATAGTTTCAAAAAAGACTGTAACTTAAAGTTAACCACAACCGCAACAACACAGTGCCACAATGCAACCAAGCAGGACAGACAACACTCTGGAAGCACGATTCAATGTGGCTTGCAAGTTGGCCAGTTTAAGCTTGCAGGGTAACAAACAGCAGGTGCAATCAGTCAACTTCCTCTCCTCCGCACCTGGTTGAGCATCAGGTAACAAAGAGAGAGGGAGAAAAGAAACCAAACACAACATACAATACATTCAAAACACCATTGAATGTAGTAGTCAATAATTTGTATATATTTTTAACTGCAACTGTAACAGACGGGAAATGCAAGCTCGTACAACAAGTTTTGCATGTCGCTTCATTTGAAAGTTCAAGCTTGGTGAACTCTGACCTGTAAAAACGCATCACTCGATTGTGTGGGACCGATTTGACCTCTTTGAAGTGAAATTTTAAATATGGAGCAATCACTTGCTTTTTTTAACATCTGAACATGTTGTTTAATCTCACACCTTTTCGCAGCGCTATGACAGAATTTTGCATGCTCAAACTAGTCTGACCACAGCAAAAGAGGCTCTACAAGTTACCAATCCTTCAGATTTGTCAGATAACAAACTCCTTAAATTCATTTCAACATTTCTTTGTTAGGTTATTGCCAGTGTTGGGAGTAACGCGTTACAAAAGTAATGTATTACAGTAATGTATTACATTTTCCTGTAATGCAGTAGTAGTGCATTACTAATGCATTTTCAGTAATATTTTACTCGGCACATGTTCAGTAACGCTTGCATCAGAACAAACTTTTCGCCCGCAAGACATTCACAAATAAAAATAGCGCAGTTCTATTTCCTGTTCGTGGTTAGTGAATATACGCGCAGTGTGTGTTGTCATCAATCTCCCTCTGGCTATTGGAACTTTTTTTGCTTTGAACGCGGAGTGATTTCAGCCTCTGAGCTCGAGGTCCGAGGCTACTGACTCAGCCCGGTTCGGACATTAAGCACTAACGCACAGCGGAAAAGTGTCAAATAGATGAAAATAGCAGAAGACAGTACATTCGCGAGATGGATGCAAGTGCATATAGTGTTATTTTACTGACAAACGCATTCATGTAATACGAGTGAGCGAACGCGCCGGTTTGCTCTGTTCGTGGACAAAACTCCTGCCGTGCATTCAAAACACGGCTGCTCAAGTTCGGATGATGTGCTCTCGCTCCGTTAGATGATGCAAACTCACAATTTGTGCCTTGTGTTTTCTCCTCTTTTTGTGCTTTTGCTCTCCAGAGATTATATTATCTTATACTACATATCCAGAGATATTTCTACTCTATTTACCTACAGGTTAAGGTAAATTCTAAAATAAATTCTAGTGTTTTTGAGTGTTAGGTATACTGCCTATGTTTTAGGCTAGTATAATTTTCAACTTGTTAATAAATGCTTCAGCATACTGTATTGTTAGGAATAGTGAAATGATAAAATGAAATACAAAGTGTAGTTTTACTACAGTAAAGTGTGGTGAATTTTAAAATAATATACCCTATATTATAAAAAAAACTACAACACTGGGTAATTTGTTTATATTACACTTGTTTTGTTACCATAGCAACTACAGTATAACCACAACAGATTAATTGAAGTACTTTACTATAGTATTGTTCAAAACAATGTACATGCCAATAGACGTGTTCAGGGGCCCTGTGGAACAGATTTTTCCTCAAAATGAAGAGGATGACAGGGAAAATGTTCTCCACAATCTCATCAACAATGTGGACCACATTTTATTTATTTGAAGAGTAATTAGTAAAGTAGGCTATAATACCTTGTCAAATTTTCCCCCTATATTCTATTAGTAACATTTCTGCTTGCGTTAGTTATATTTTTGTTTAAATGGTTTTTATTTGATTAGTATGGTGCACATTTTAGATGTTTATTAAATGATTTTTTAAATAAAATATATTCTTTACAGTCAACATCTATTCTCTGTGTCATTAATTGTTGGAAACTGGAAATATCTCGTCATATAACACACAGACGATTTTTGGTATATTAGAATTATTAAAATTATATGTAAGTCTATTTTAGTGTTTTGGTTATTGTTAATGAATAGTGGACCAATATAAATCATATCAAAAAGCATGATAGGAAGAAGGAACACAAGACACTCATTGTGAGTCTGCATATAATCTCACTGAGCGAGCAGTGTACTGAGAGCACGCAGGAAAATGTGTGCGTGAGCAGTGCTTTTTTGAGAGAGCGTGAGGAAATGTGCACGCAAGCAGCGTATATTTGAGAGCTCGCAAGCAGTTTTGTCCACAAACAGAGGAAATCGGTGCACAGGCATTATATTGAGAAAGCTATGTTCATCACGCTCACTTTGTGCATGACAGTTTTGTGTTGTGAGCCATTTAAATTTAAAGTGAATAAAATAATGGCAAAAAATAAGAAAAAAAACTCTGCGTCTTGTCATGGCATTGGAGTTTACATATAGGTCTGTAGTGTCTAATATAAATATAGTCAAGCTATTCAGAGATATTGCCAGATGATCACTTTACCTCTACCATACTTTTAACAGACTTAGATCATTTGTGATTCTGGCTGTCATCCTTTCTTGCATTGCCTTGAGCATTCACATTGCCAATTATATACTATATTGTCAGTAGCCTGTATAGGTCACTGTCATTCTGCTACATCATATCGCTTTCTACTGGATGTAAAATGCTCTGCAGTACGTATTGTCATTTTACAATGTTAAGTTCTAATTCTGTAGTTATTTTGGTGAAAGTAACTAAAAAAGTATGAGTTATGTAACGTATTACAATTTTGAGACAGTAATATTGTAAGGTAAGGGATTACATTTAAATAACAGTAACAAGTAATTTGTAATGTATTACAGCTTGGAAGTAACTTGCACAACACTGGTTATGGCACAGTGAAATTCTGTGACTGGTGCCCTATTTAAAAGGAGTTATTTTTTCATACATACACTCACCTTAAGTGAGGAGTGACCAAAAACTCTTAACCTTGTCGTTAATATTTCAGACAAACCAAATTAATTATTACTACATTGACGTTATCTTTGCAAGTTCACACACCTTTTTAATATTATTTTTATTGATCCCCGACTAATGTAACCACACATCAGAGATTTTAGATTTAGCCAGCATTTTTAAATTTAACATGATGTAAGGTACTCTGGCTCTTAATTATTCTATTTTATTCTAGATTCTATTTGCATTTTGCGTACTAATTAGTTGTCAATTACTAGGGCACTTTCATTAAGTTTTTCAGTGGGTGCTAGTCGGCGAAATCTGTTTGTTGGAATGGGCATGCAGTGTTTTCTCTCACTGCTAGGGCTTCTAACAGTAGGTTACACAAGGGTGGACAGACATGACAGGTCAATTCCCACAAGGTTGAATTTTGGCCTTTACTGCTCTCCTGTTCAACATTTATATGCTCCTGAGCTGGATAATGAACAAGAACCAAATCTCTTGCTGCAGTTATGCTAATAACATTACGTATCTACTTACTAGTCTTCATATCCTTATCAGCCATTTACAGCTGCCCCATTGACACCCTCTGCCCTTGCATTGATAAAATTAAGTTACATGTGCTAAAACTGCCTTTAGTTAAACAAAGACAAAATGTTATTGCATTTGGGAACAAAAATGAAGTTCTTAAGATGAATGTGTACCTTGGCTCTGGGTTTATTAGAAAAAAGTTTAGCCTTAGTAAAAAAGTGACATGTCAAGTCTTGTGCATCTTTACCAGATATTTTACAGTTTGCATTAATTTGGATTTGAGTCTGCTATCCAGAGTTTATTGAACTAATTTTGTGAAACAGATTTTTACAGGTTTTCTAAAACCACCACAACCAAATTTGCCAAAGATCATATTTCAAGAAAAAAGAATCTGCAAATCTTTTTGTGTGATGAAAGATTCTGATGGTTTTTCAATGTTACATATAAGTATACTGTATAATTCTATCTCTATCTGGTTTCAAGGTTACTACAAATCAAACCAGAAGCAGGGAATAAAGTACTGTCTGTGAAGAGCTTGTTAAAGAGTATCACATTTGATGAAATGTTCCTTGGAGAGGAACAGGTTCTGGAGGGTAAGACAAGGATAATCTCAAAGTGAACTACTTGTTCTCATTAGTTGATACTGGTTGTGATTGTTTTTGCTTTTGTTATTTGGTTTACTGTCAGCCTGTGATCTGCCTCTGAGGCCAAATGAAGCACAGACTTTCTATGGAAACATGAGAAAAGTAATGCTGTCACTTTTTGGCACTACGGAGATCTCAGACTTAGAAGAAAGTGACCAAATGGAGTCCACCAGACCTTCAAAGCGGCACACTTCTGAATCAGATAGGTAGACATTTTCAAAGAATAACAGTGAATGTAAGTGGATGCTTTCAGATTTCACATTGCTGAAATTAACGTGTAGTTCTTCATGCAGCATTCTAGGATCATTGAGCCATTACATCAGTAATGTTTCCCTGGATGTGCTTCCAGTCAAAGGTCCTCCATTTAGCCCATCTGAACCTGTTCTGAAAAAAACAGAGCCAAACATGGAGAATACTTGGAGCATAAAGCCTGAACATATGGTCCTCACAGTACCCACTATCAGTAAGGCCCATTTGTGTTTTGTAATGTAATGACTATACTGTTTTGTGCGTAACATGGAATAAAAACACACTTTGTTTCATTTGGAGAAAAATAACTGAATAATAGTTTTGATATAATTAATTGATGGTCACAAAAGTGTTGAATATTTGTGTTGCATATGTCACTAAAAGATAATAAATGTGAGGATGGGTGAAATGTGCTCAGGATTGTATTCTGTGTTGTTTTATTTACAGACAGTGTGGCTGACCCCAGGCATGTTCAAATAATGAACCATTCAAACAGAGTGCTGAGCTTTGAGCTGTACTGGCCCGCTCACTGCCTTACCATCACCCCACAGCATGGATTCATCAAACCGCAGTATGACGCTTGCATATAAACAAACATCAGGGAATTCAATGAAATGCCTTCAGCTTAACATTTAATTCTTATTTTTTAATTGAAATGCTTATATAAATGGCTTATATAAATGGCTTATACATGGCTTTTTTTTTTTTTTTTTTTTTTTTTTTTAACAAATCAATGAATAATTATTTCACTGTAAGACCCACCTCATCTCTGCATCAAAATTGCCCCTCAGTTCTCAACTCCATTCCCTGAGTTTTCCATAGTCTGAGTTTACACTATTGCATTTTTTAACCAGTGTTTTAAAATGAAAATCATCTGTGTCTGTACTAGCATTTCTACTAGTTTATTTGTTTGTTTTTTAAAGATCTCCACATTGCACAACTGAAAACATGCCAGTAGCCATAAAATTATGGTACAAATTACTATTGCAACAAATAATCTTAGTATTAATTAAATTATGAATAGAACAATATAAATATCATAAAATACAACTTTCTTGTATTTAGAATTACAGGACAATTATAAAAACCAATATTAAATGAAATTAATTAAAATAGTATTCAATACTTGCATCTTTAGCAAGCATACATTATAAAACATTCAAAGGTCCTTAATTGCTATGTTTAGGCAGAAATACAATGTCATAATTAAAGCTGCAAGCAGCGATGAAAGGGACCTCGCACCACCGGCTCACCGCCACCCGGTGGCCCCACCACGACAGTGAACAGCGGAATATTAATTTAAGCCGATACATCTGAAAAAACAGAGAAAACCACAGATTTATGCCAAACTTCCTCCTGTCAGCAGGTGGCGCTATGACTGTGACTACCTATTGGCACGTGGATGTCTTCAGGAGAGGAATTTTATCAAACATGAAGTTTCAGGCGGGTCGGACATTGTGTGGCTGAGTGATAAGCCAAACTTCCTTCCGTCAGCAGGTGGCGCTATACTGTGACTCAGTATTGGCATGTAGATGTCTTTAGGAGAGGAATCTCATCAACCCTGTGAAGTTTCAGGCCGACCGGACATTGTGCGGCTGAGTTATAAGCCAAACTTCCATCTGTCAGTAGATGGCGCTATGACTGACTCAATATAGGCATGTAGATGTCCTCAGGAGAGGAATTTTATCAACCATGTGAAGTTTCAGGTCGATTAGAGATTGTGCAGCTGAGGTATAAGCCAAACTTTCTTCCGTCAGCAGGTGGCGCTATACTGTGACTCAATTAGGCATGTAGATGTCTTCAGGAGAGGAATCTTATCCAACATGTGAAGTTTCAGGCAGATCAGAGATTGTGCAGCTGAGTTATAAGCCAAACTTCCTTCTGTCAGCAGGTGGCGCTATACTGTGAGTCAGTATTGGTATGTGGATGCCTTCAGGAGAGGAATTTTTGGTGGTGATACGGTAAAATTTGTGGGAGAAGTTTGTCTTGCTGTAAAACAAGTCACTTCCTGTTGCCAGCAGGTGGCGCTATAACTGTATCTGGATATTGGCATGTAAACGTGTTCAGGTCAGGACTGTTATAATACGTGTGCGTTTTGAGGCTGATTGGACAATGCATGCCTGAGTTATAACAACTTCCTGTTTTGTGGCGAATGGTCAAAGTTTGAGAGACCCCCACAGCCACGCCCATCGACGAAAACTCTAGGGCTGCGTCCGAAACCGCATACAGTTTGCTCAGTATGCGAGCTGAGTAGTATGTCCGAAATCATAGAATTCGAAAATCAGTATGCGAGAAGTACCCGGATAACTTACTACTTCAAGCGAGATTCTGAAGTGCGCATCCCATGCACGCTGCGCTATCCCATGATGTCCCGCTAGAGAATTCATGAATGGGAGTGAAGCGACGCAACTGACGCAGGTAGGTCACGTGACCGTGACAAAATGGCGGATGTAGTATGTCCGAATTCCATTCATACTTCTCATATTCATACTGTATAGAGCGTACTTTTCTAACGGCTGAGTAATACGTTTGAATTCAAATGCAGTACCTAATGAGTAGTAGGCGGTTTCGGACGCAGCCTTGATCTTCGCAATTTAGCATCGCCAAGGCCTTTAGATCATAAACCCCAATTTTGGTGTTGATCCGATTAAATCCCTAGGAGGAGTTCGTTAAAATACAACGCCTGGAAATGGCAAAATCGCCGCTTTTTCGCTGAAGGAAGTTAAAAATATCCGACTTCCTGTTGGGTTTGAGATTTTGCTCCAAGAGACTTTTTTGTACGGTTTTGCATGTTTGAGGTGTGTGCCGATTTTCGTGCGTGTGCGTGATTCCTGGCTCGGGGGCTAGTCCGTCTGAAGTGCATAGGTGGCGCTGTCGAGTCATTTTGCCACGCCCGCTTCCGAGACCCCTAATAAACGTAATTTTTCGGCGATTCAGGGCCGTGTGCAAAGTTTCGTGAGTTTTTGGGCACGTTTAGACCGCCAAATTGACGATTCATTCCGGAGAATAATAATAATAATTAAAGCTGCAAGCAGCGATGAAAGGGACCTCGCACTACCGGCCCACCGCCGCCCGGTGGCCCCACCACGACAGTGAACAGCGTACGATATAAATTTCAGCCGAAACATACAAAAAACCTGAGAAAATCACAGATTTATGCCAAACTTCCTCCTGTCAGCAGGTGGCGCTACGACTGTGACTACCTATTGGCACGTGGATGTGTTCAGGAGAGGAATTTTATCAAACATGTGAATTTTCAGGCTGGTCGGACATTGTTTCGTTGAGTTATAAGCCAAATTCCTTCAGTCAGCAGGTGGCGCTATGCCTGTGACTCAATATAGGTTTGTAGATGTGTTCAGGAGAGGAATCTTATCAAACGTAGGAAGTTTCAGGCAGGTCAGACATCGTGGGGCTGAGTTATGAGCCAAACTTTGTTCTGTCAGTAGGTGGCGCTATACTGTGACTCAGTATTGGTATGTAGATGCCTTCAG
>CAIGQQ010029655.1:466908-477238 GCA_903798035.1 Danio albolineatus
ATATATATATATATATTATATATATATACACATATCTGTATATATATATGCAAATAAATCCAAAATGTGCTTATCCATTAGATAAATAAATAAGCATACTGTGTGATGTAGAACAAAAAATAAAATTTAAATACCGAGTACTCAGTACTCAATTACAGAGAAAATATAGCTACTTTTATACTAAAGAGAAATTAAATTAACTGTGTGAAATAAGTTGTCTCTTATTCATAAATGATTGACATTTTACAACACATAAACTAAGACATACTGTACACGCGCACACACACACACACATATATATATATATATATGTGTTGTTTGAGCTCTGTGGTGAAGGCTGGGTTAAGTTATAAAATACCTGTAAGTAAGAGATCAGCTTTTCATTGTACAGTTGGAGCCTTGGAGTGCATTGAGTTGCTGAGAATTTTGATTCATATTTATCATTTGAGCTTAACTATCTTCAAGACTTATTATGTCTTGCACAGCAAAGCATGAACTATTTTCAGTTTTCGGAATTGCTAAAACATCACCGGAAACATACAGTATAAAGATTATAAATCAGTATATGCAAAGACTTTTTTTATTTATTTATTTTTTTCCCTTTCACTTTCATCAGTTGAAGAAATTTGTTCCGTGCTACTGTTGCCACTAGCTTGCTGGGTTTGAGATTTGTGGAGCTGCACATCGTTGTATTTGCTTAGTGTTTGGGCTTTCAGCAGTGACATTTATACTACACTGAACTGAACTAAACTAAACTCTGAAAACTTGACTGAAGCAGTTAAAGTTTACTAGGAATTTTTCTATGTTAAGTTGCTTTGACACAATCTACATTGTAAAAGGTTAATTGAATATGTTTTAATGTATTATTTTAATTCTACATTTTATTTTGTTTAGTTTCCTGCAAAACTGTGTTTTTGAGTGCTCTCTTAGCCACAAACACAAAACAGTCACAGCTTTTTAAAAACATTATTTAACCTTGAACTTTCTTTCAATATTTTTCTTAAACTTTATTTAAACTTCAGTTTAGAGGAAATGTAGTAGTATGTAAATGTTCAACTATTTGATAACTTGAGTGAGTTGAAAGAAATGAATGAAACTTTTTTTTTTATTTTTTATTATTTTTTTTTTTTTTTAGAAACACTATTTTTGTATCATTTTAATTCAACATTGGCTTTTTCAGTTCCCTTTTAGACACAAAACAACCATTTTTACAAGTATTTCATTCATTCCATTTAGACCATTTAAAAATGAACACCAGGAGAAGCAGGCACCTTAAACAACACCCACTTCAGTTGAAATAGTAACACTTGCCTAAACCCTAAAATGGCTGAAACCCTTCCTGTAAAAGCTTCATCAAAACCTGTCATCAAAGTTGTCCTATAACTACTGAACAACACACATGTCGTTCTTGTTCTAAACTTTTTTCATCTACATAAAATGTTGACTACTGTATACCAAATTGTGTGAGAATATTTCAAATTGAGGAACTTATTAAGCATATAAGGCAAGCAGCAGAGTGGTGGTAGAATGCTATTGTTTTTCTAGATAAGAGTAAAACTGACTCATGGCATGACAGTATGTTAAATGACTGCCCCTACAAATAATATTTCTTGTCTTAGAGCAATGGTTTCCAATCTCCATCCTCAGGACCACCCGCCTTGCACACTTGTTACGTTCCTCTTATTTGACACACAAGGATTTCTGTTAATAAGCTTATGATCTGAATCAGGTGTGTTAAGTAAAGAAGACACACAAAATGTGCAGGGCAGTGCACCTAGGACCGGAATTGAGAACCACTGTCTTAGAGCCTTCACTGTGTTCCTGCATAATACACTGGTGTCACACAATTGTTTTTCTTAACAGGAGCAGTCTCTGTAACCACATCTGCAGGATACTGTAATACAACACTTAAGTTCACCACATTTCTATTTTGTATCGAAGCTACCAGTGAAAACAAATAAGACATGACTTAGAAAACACAGGTTCTTAAATGGTATGTAGTGAGAAGACTACACAGAACTCTGCCTTCACAGAAAGAAAACATCCTTTGCTTGCATTATCATGTTTAATTTGCATGTTTGATTAAGGCCTACTGATTTACTATGGAAGTAAACAATTGCATCATAGTTTCTCAGCTGTTTTATTTTTTTCTCATTTATTCAGATCTACAACTGAGATGCAAAAGAAAGGTTTCTATGCACCTCAAAGTCTCTATACATTTCCTGCTACGCAAGTTAATGCCACCAGCACACTGAAAGTTAACTTCAGAAATAATTCCCCCAGCACACATGAGGTGAGAACAATGTACTCCACACACTAATGGCCTGTTTATAACTGGTCACTTCTGCATTTTTCTTTTTTTCATCTCATCCCTTTACAATTGACCACATGAATGCATTTCTGCTTAATTGACATGACTAGGATGTTAAAATCCCATGCTTTATGCACATTTAACAAGGTTATGTCAACTAAAGAGTCTGTTACACACCACGCTATATTTAATATTATGAAACGTACCTTATTTTGCATTCAAATTATTTTATATGCAAGCTGTAGACATCATTACAAGTCTACAAAACAGGCTCTGTGATTACTTTCATTATAGGCTAAATGAAACAGCTATATTTGTCATACAGATATGTGCAGGATATCATTCAAAACTGTACAGGGTTTAAATAAATTTTATATAACATATTCTCCTTAAAACAATACAACGTGTTTTTGTAAATGAACAAAACACCATCTCAAACTGTCATCTGTGTCATTCCGCTGCTTAGGCGTTTGTGCTTGTATCTCTGATGGTCATATAGGAGACAACACTCTAACAATTATTTATTTTTTTATTTTGGGTGGAGGAAAATTTACATATGTGGTTTCAACAACCAGAAAAAAATGTGACCAGGTGTAAACAGCCCCTAAAACACTTTTGACATCAATAAAGTGTCATCTTGTACTAATAGATGATACAAGAATTAAGATTCCTGTGAGATTTAGGCATTATTCCAAAAATAACAATTCTTCGGCCCATACGTTTTTTGGTTTGTTTATTTATTTATTGTGCTCCTTCTCTAATATATTAATGTATTTTCACAGTATAATTTCTATTTAAAAAATATAGGCCAAATATAGTTTTGAAATGTTTTTAAAATGCCAATTACACTTTAATGCAAGGTCTATTGTAAAACACATCCAGGTCTTACAAATTTAGTCATGAATAAATGACATATTGCATGTTGATGTGTGCAGTGTTGATTCTGTTGCTGTTTAATGTCTGGCATGAGATTTATTTTAAGCTTTTCTAATTTGCAGCTTAAATTCATAACTCCTAAAAAGCCTTTCTACATCAAGCATTCAAATTATTCTCTAAGGTAAGTCACATTCTTTCTCAGTTAAAGGAAGTACTAATAGACTGTTTGCTCAATTCAGTTAAAGAAATAACATCAAGTGCAGATATGGCTACTAAGAACGCACGAGTAATCTAAAATGGTGTCATATCTTACCGCAGTACTGCGCGACAAAGCAGAACATGGTCTAACACAAGAAGGACATGACCAGCGACCAGCAGGGGGCAGTTATGTAACATAGTGAACATGTACTGCAGCAGCCAGAGTCACGTGAGCAAAAGCAGAGAGGTGTGAGCTCTGCTAAACATTCCTCCATGCAGGTCTTGCAAACCGGCCAAAGCAAGCGCTCCATTCCGTTCATGCCCGCCGGTAAACCAATACAGCTCAGATCCCAGCAGACATAAAATTTCTCTAGTAGGCTAACTATGTTTTTGCTGCCTAAAGTTAAAACCCTTTGATCAAATGAGTTTGTTTCAAAGCGGCATTCTTTCTTGTGCTTTTTTTATTTCAGTACAGTTTTTAAATAATATTTAATAGGCCTACATCAAATGTGTATTTTATAGCCTATTTATTTAGACAGCTGTGTGTGTTATACTATAGTTTAACTGACTGTTACCCTATTTTAAACTATGGAGCTCTGAGCATAATTCGAATTACAAATTCGCTTCCACGACTACGTCTTATTAATGCATATACTTGTTTTAATTAATGTTATACTTTAATAATTAATTATGAAATGGAATAATTATTTCCTGAAATAGTTCTACTAAATCTATTAAACTAAAAAAATTTACTTACAAATCAATTCATGGAATCTAAGCCTGCATGAGCAACAGAACACGTACAGGTATGAGATTCAAATCGAATAGATTCTAAAAAGTAATTTTTAATCAAAGTCATAATATATAGGCTAGCTTAAACAGAACTATTCTAAACACCTGCTGTGAATTTGTCTGCATGTCATCAGGAATCCGTAGCCCGCAGCCAAACAACAGACATGCGGAGCGTGTGTATCCTACGGCTGGGGAATGTGCTATTTAAAAAAGCATATAGCATGTATAACCAACAAACCAACTTTTTTCCATTTGGAAAATTTAAGTTATTATTAGTTCTTATAAAAGATCCATTTTTAAAACTTCATGTTTGCATGATGACTCCAGACCAAGGCATTCATTTAATAAACTATATCTATGCAAATTATTGCAATACTATATGTAAAAAAAAACGAAATTATTATATACCAGTAGCCTATAGCCTACAGCAGGGGTGCTCATTACATCGATCGGTCGATCGCGGAAGTGCTACTGGTCGATCGCGGCGTGACATTAAAACAATATCAACCGATCATCCATCCCATCACTTGATCGATGTACAGGGCAACCAGTCAGATGACAACTGAATTTTGACCTTTACGTCACCGCTCATGCGTAAACAACGATGCTAAGTGCTAAGCTAATCAGCTTATTACGTCCGATTTTTGCCCCACCCTTAAGTTTATGGTCACCAAAATGAGTGAAGGAGCTGGACCAAGTAAAAAGTCAAAAACGTATCATTTTCATGCGGAATGGGAGAACTTTTTTTCACGATGTCATTTTCTAAGTGCGTTTGTCTCATCTGCCGGTCTACCATCGCAGTCCCAAAGAAGGGAAATGTGGAGCAGCTTTTCGGATTGTTCATGGAAAAAACGACACCAACTTCCTGCCGAAAAGCGAGCTGAGAAAGAGAAAGGTTAATGAACTAAAAACCCAGTTGTCCGGACAGCAGTCATTTTTCACCCAACATACTTCGAAAGCAAAATCGGCCACTGAAGCATCGTTCTGAGTAAGTCAAGCCATCGTCAAAAACAACAAGTCCTTCCAAGACAGAGAGATGTTAAAGGAGGCATTCCTTGAAGCAGCTGACTCATTGTTCCGGGACTTTAAAAATAAGGCAGAGATAGTATCTTCAATCAAAGCTATGCAGCTGTCAAGAAGTACAATTACACAAGGACATCGGAGATTGTGCGTGTTTCTCACTGCAGTTGGACTAATCTACCGACGTGAGCGACACAGCCCAGATGTGCATTTTCATTTATGTGGTGTTTAGTGATATGACTGCAAAAGAAGAGTTATTAACAGTACTTCCCATGAAAGAACAGACGCGAGGAGAGGACATATTTCAGACTTTTAAAAACTTCATCGAGAAAACTCAGCTTCCGGTGTACAAATTGGTGTCTATCACCACAGATGGAGCACCTGCAATGGTTGGGCATGTGAATGGATTTATTGCTAAGTGCAGGCATGATGATGCATTCCCAAGCTTCTTGAATTACCATTGCATTATCCACCAACAAGCATTATGCGCTAAAATGCTCAACATGAAAGAGATCATGGATGTGGCAACGAAGATCGCATGTTCTATTCGAGCCAGATCTCTTCAAAAACAGCTATTCCGTGCACATCTTGAGAAGGCTGACTGCGACCACTCTGAGTTGTTGCTACACACTGACGTGAGATGGCTTAGTCGAGGGAAATTCCTGCAAAGATTTCGAGAGCTCTGTCCGGAGATTAAGGAGTTTTTCCACGTATCTGGACATGCGGAATACAAGCAGCTAATTGACAAACAGTGGCTGTTAGACTTGCCATTTTTAACTGATCTGACAAATTTGTTGAATGACCTTAATCTTGAGCTGCAAGGAAAAGACAAAACAGTGACCAATATGATCAGCTCAGTTAACGCTTTCAAACGAAAGATGCAACATTTCTCCGCAAAGCTGCAGCGCCATGATTTGGCAAATTTCCAGAACCTGGCGTCAGAGCTGGAGACGCAAGGGAAGGCCTGTGAGCAACTTGACAGTGCACGCTATATGGAGCAGATCGCAGATTGTCTGTCAGAATTTGACAAACGCTTTCAAGACTTTTCTTTTCTTAAGCCAGTCGCTACATTCATGTGCTATCCTTTTCAGGAAGATGTTGAGGTTGATTCACTCGCATCAAACATTGCAGCACTGTTTCACCTGAATTCTTCTGGAGTGGAAGATGAGATTTTGGCTCTGCAAACCGACATTGAGCTGAAGTCGAGAGCTAATTGACAGTTCTGGAACTTACTCACGGAGGAAAAGTACCCCAACATGAGGAAATGTGCTATCTCCTTGACTGCATTATTCGGCTCCACTTATTTATGTGAGTCAGCCTTTTCCTACATGAAAATCATTGAGTCCAAATACCGTTCCACAATGACTGATGAACATTTGGAAGTGTGCTTGAGGCTGGCTGTCAGCAGCTACTGTCCGGACTATGCATCCCTGGCCGATTCAATTCAGTGCAAGTTATCAAATTAAACGCAGGTTATTACAAAAAATGTAAATAGTTAATTATTATGTGTGTTTTGTCAATTCTCAATAAAGTTGAAAAAAATTGTTTTTTGATTGATGTTTTACATTTTTGTAGCGGGTAGATCACTTTGAATTGGTCATTTTAAAAGTAGCTTTACGTGTATCTTTTAGTAGTATCTTTACGTGTGCACCGCGTGCATTGGAACGTGAGTGACAGAGAAAAGGAAAGCACAGAAAGTCTAAGATAAAATAAAGTGTTTAAATCACAATCTTTAAACAATGACTTATGTGAAATGTTAACAGAGATTTGTGATTATTAACAATTACAGCAGAGCAATTAAATGCATATTTTCCGTGGAGCGATCGGCTTGCTTTTTTTAGACAGAAGAAAAAACATGACTGGAAAAAATAGCCTATACAGTATGCTGGTTCTTAAAAAGGATTCAGGCAGTGTTTTCGTTTTAATCAAAATTTCTAATTTAAGTGATAAATATGTAGGGTAGGCCTATTTATGTTATCATTTTTTTTTTTATATGCTGCTGGAAACGCAGGTCCATGGAGATGTTCTGTTGTTAATATGTTCTGTATGCTGTTGTTCGCATGTTAAAATAAATCAGTATTTTAAAAATGCACATTTTTTAAAAACACCTTATGTGTCAGACACTAAATAAAATTTTATATATATATAATTATTTTTTTATTTTTTCAAAACCTCAGTGTTCTCTTTCAAATTAATGTTATGTTTTTTAAAAACTGTTTAAATTAACTGCCCAGTTTGAGTGTTTCATGTGTTTTAATTTCGTTTTTTTTTTTTTTTTTTTTTTGCATGTGCGTTTGAAATATGCACACATATCAACAACAAAAATAGGAAAATGTAATATGAGCTATATTTAAAGTATTGCAGCAGATCATTTTAATGCGTTGTGCTGTGCTCTCAGTGTTCTGCGCATTTGGTGTGTGTGTGCGCTTCTCCGCCATGTTTGCTTGGACACAAACAAATCAACGGATAGGCTACTTTATAAGAGAAGTACGAATTCGTGTTCAATACAATTCCTATAAGCAGGGCCGGATTAACCAATAGGCATTATGGGCACAGGCCGATTTCTGAGTTTTTATTTATGCTAAGTGCAAATAGCTCACCTTGGGATTTTCATTTCTGTGCAATGATTCGTGTGTAGATATCTTTATTTATTTTTCATTAATCATTTATAGTAGATATTGGAAAGGGGGAGGCCAAAAGGAGATACTTATTTTGACTGGTTAATCATATGTCCCTCCTCAAGCTTCATGTTTCATAACATTTTTAGCTAAATCAAACTATTTTAAAAAATATTCTAAAAAATCCAGGGTTATTTTTTCTACCCAAATCTTGGGTTGAGGCATATGGGTAATTTTTGGGGGGCTATTTTCAGAGTCTTGGATAGTTTTTGGGTAGTGCTATGTAACCCAAACTTAGGTTATTTTCTGGGTAATAATTGCTAAGACTTGAATAAATCCAACTCTTGCACCGCACAGACACATCAACCCAGCTCGTTGGGTCAAATCAGCTCCCAGCAGGTGCAGAGCCGATCACTGGTGATCACCGCGAGATGCATGCCTGTTAGAAATGTGTCCAACTTGCGTGCAGCTTGCTCTGATGTCACACTGACGTGCGTCAAAAAACTCTCGCGACGGTGAGGCGGATGTCTCGGTTTGAGCAGTCGGCTGCTGCTCTTAAACGTTTACCAAAAGCATGATGGGAAACGACTGACTGACGACACAGCTCAATGCTTATTGGATGAGACTGAAATTACGCATCTCTATATTCTGTTTTTACTAAGGGGTATACCTGGCTGTATATCTTTATTGTATTTCGTTGATAATTAAAAAAGACATGAAGACCATCACATATGTTGATTTATTTAGATTTACACGCAAACAAAAACAAAACACATCTTTGTTAAAACATAACATCTCGTATAACAAAATGTTACAAATAAATCATTAGGATGTGCATGTGCTGTATTTTATAAGTCCTGTTTGTTGTCTTTGTCACTTCTTTGTATGTTTGTGTGAATTTTGTATTGTAATTTTTATGCAATATTATTCCATTAAAGTCAGTCCAATACATAAACATGCATAAAGGTAATCAGACTGTTTTGCCATTATGCCTCATCTTTGTGTGGTTTCATATGAGAAGTTAAAGGGGTGTAGTAAACAAAACACAAAAATTTATGTGAAGTCAAAAGTTAGGTTTAATAGACCAAGAACATTTTCACAGTATTTCCTACAGCCTAATAGTTTTTATTCTGGACAAAGTTTTGGGCTTTTTTAGTCTGGCTGGAGTAAAAGCAGTTTATATAGGCCTAATAAGCGTGTCAATATAATTAGCCCCTTAAGAATTCATTTATGTCTGCAGAACAAACCACTGTTGTCCAATGGCTTTCCTCATTTTTCTTTAACATAATTAATCTATAGTTAACACTTTAAATTGCACTTTATAGGCTAAATAGTATCTTGCAAAAAAGCTAGTAAAATATTATCTAAAATATATAATATAATATTGTCATCATGGCAAAGACTAGACCAATGAGTTAGTAGAAACTGTTAAAAACAAAATCTGTTAAACAACACTTTTACACATTTGATGCAATACCATTTTTTCTTTAAATTTCACAAGAGGGCTAATATTTTTGTCTTCAGTAGTATTTCCCTTTCCCTTCTAATGCCCTCTGAAATTACTATGGAAACGGACCACTCGCTCAATAAAATGCCAAATTCTAGGGACATTTTTAGCAAAACAAACAAGCTTGACCAGAAGACCCAAGCAGGGACCATTAGCATACGAAAAGCAGAATGGAGGTTGGGGACTTGAAGCTGCTGTCTGGCGAACTGAAAAAAAAAAGGTTTAATATGCATTTTAGCATCTTTTTCGTGATTTAGGTTATCAACACTGAAAAAGAAATCAGCTAAAAAAAAAAGTTGGCTTGTAAAGGTGCATGAAATAAGTACACTATAAATGCGATAAACAACCTTTAAAACAAAAATTACAATAGGCTGTTAGTTAAACAAGTCGCAGCAGTGGGCGGAGTCTCACTGTACCCTAAACACGGTGTGTGTGCATGTGTGCGTGTGTGTGTGTGCGCGCACAGTGGCGCCTGCAGTAATACTTTTTAAAGAAATAATAATATGCAGTTTTGCTATTACTGACATTATCAATGAAGGTTATGCAGCCATTCCGTTTATTATCTTACATGGATCATGGCTTCAGCGCCAAACAAGTAGATTAAATTCTATTTTATTCTCCTTATTACTTTCCGTTTTTTTTTTTCAAATAAAACAAATCTTTAAAGTTTGAAGTTAAACTATGCCCACACATCAAAGCTAACCATTCATATAACCGGTAAATAAATATAGCGAAATCAGCATAACTGAGTCATCACGCTTCATTACCCAACCAATATCAGTGTTAGGAAAAAGTTAAATATTAAAATCTAATATCATTTAAAAATAGTAGCTAAATGTGTTATTTAGTTTACATTAAGGCATTAGCCTAGTGTAGCAAAACAGAGTGTCTACCCACCTCAGAAAAAAAGAAAGAAATTCAGTTAGGCATGGGTAACACACAACTGAATAGGCTATAACTTTTATTATTATTATTATTATTATTATTATTATTATTATTATTATTATT
>CAIGQQ010029655.1:486532-519473 GCA_903798035.1 Danio albolineatus
TCGGTGCTTACTTTGTCTGTAGCTGGCAAAATCAATTCTGTAAAAATTTATATCCTCCCAAAGTTTATGTATTTGTTTCAGTGCATTCCAATTTTTCAATCCTTTTTTCTCAAACTGGATAGATTAGTGTCAGAGTTCATTTGGGACAAAAAGACTGCTAGGATTGGCAAAGCACTTCTTCAGCGACCGAAATCTATGAGGGGTATGGGCTTACCCAACTTCAGACATTACTACTGGGCTGCCAATTTCAGGATTTTTCAATACTGGTTAAACCAGTCCAGACCAGAATGCACACCTATGTGGCTTGCCACAGAAGCAACTTCGTGTATCCCTACTACATTGACTTCCCTGTTATACTCCCCTATTAATAGTTAAAATTCTTCCTATACAAAAAATATAATTGTAAAAACATCATTACGAATCTGGAGACAGTTTAGGCGTTATTATGGATTAGAACAATTTTCAATATCAGCCCCTATAGCATCAAACTTTGCTTTTCCATCATCAATGATGGACAGCACTTTTTCACAATGGACAAATTATGGTTTATCAACGTGTAAAGATTTATATATAGATGATGTTTTTGCATCCTTTCAACAGCTTTCAGATAAGTTCTCGTTGCCCAGAAACAATTTTTTCCGATATTTACAGGTTCCCAGCTTTATCTGTAATATGCATCTTCAGTTTCCTAGCCTCCCCTCCCCTACTCCTCTAGATTTAATTCTTGAACCAGTGTCTATTGGGAAAGGTATGATTTTAGCTTTTTATGACAAAATATGTTCTCTGAATAGAAGCTCACTGACATCCATAAAAACCCAATGGGAGGAAGACCTAACAGAGGACATTTCAGAAGAATTGTGGGAAAACATTTAGTACATTCTTCATCTGTGTGTGCAAAACATGGTTGGATTCAATGCAAAATAGTTCATCGTTCTCACTAGACTAAGGTCAAGCTTTCAAAAATGTATTCTGATGTTGATCCTCTCTGTGACCGTTGTCGCCAGGCTCCTGCAACACTGGTACATATGTTTTGGTTTTGCCTAACTCTATGTAAATATTGGTCAGAAATATTTGAGACAATGTCTCAGGTAGTTGGACAAGCAATTAAACCTGTATCTACAACAGCACTATTTGGTACACTTCCTTAGTCAGTTCAATGTTCACGATACAAAGCAGATTTTGTTGCTTTTGTGTCCCTCCTGGCCAGACGTCGTGTTTTACTACATTGGAAGTCATCTGCTCCACCTACCCACTTTGTGGATTAATGACGTTTTTCAATTCATAAAACTGGAACAGATTAGATACTGTCTGAAGGGTTCTTCTAAAAACTTTTATAAAACTTGGGGTTGTCTCCTTGAATATATGGAAACGTATACTCCCTGCGTACTGGATGATAGTTAATTTGTACTTTTTTTTCTGCTATGTAACATCTCATGTGACCTCATGACCAGGCTTTTAGTTTGGTGTATAAACAATTGTTCTGGTTGGTTGTTAGCTGTTTTTTTTTGTTTGTTTGTTCTTTTAGTTTTTTGTTTTAATTTTATTTCTCTATATATTTTAATATACATATATATTTGGGGGTCAATAATTGTCACAATCATTTAGATCCTTGTTTACTTCTCGCTCTGTCAAAATGTATAATATTCTAAAATGTGTGATAATTGTAAAATTTTTGAAAATTTCTATAAATAAAGTTGGAGAAGAAACCTGGATAAAACCAGATGATTACATGCCCCTAAATGAGTCTTCACCTGAAGGATATCATTATAGACATGAGCCGTGTCCTAAAGGCAAAGGTGGAGGCGTGGGCATAATATACAATAATATTTTTAGTGTTATTCAGCGATCTGGCTTCAAATATAATTCATTTGAAGTAATAGTGTTGTATATTTCAGTGAACAATTTAAACAATACATTTCAATCTAAATTTGTACTGGCAACTGTATATCGGCCTCCAGGGCACCACACCGACTTTACAAAATAATTTGCTGATTTCATATCTGAAATAGTTCTGGCCACAGATAAAGTTATAATTGTTAGTGATTTTAATATTCATATAGATAATGAAAAAGATGCTTTAACGCTGGCCTTCTTAGACATACTAGCCTCTGTTGGGGTGAAACAGCATGTCTCAGGGCCCACCCATCGACACAATCATACTTTCGATCTAATATTATCACATGGTATCGATATTGGTAATGTTGAAGTTGTGCTGCAGAGGGATGACATTTCAAATTACTATTTAATCTCCTGTTTATTGTGCATTGATAGCTCTACAAAATCATCTTGTATTCACAAATATGGTAGGATGATCACCGCTAGCACTAAAGATGATTTTGTTAGCAACCTACCTGATCTTTCTAATTTCCATAACATTCCAGGCAGCCTAGAAGAGCTTGACACTGCAACTGAAACTATTGATTCCGTCCTTTCTAGCACGTTAGATATAGTTGCTCCCTTACACTTCAAAAAGATTAGGGGAAAAAAATTCGACGCCATGGCACAATGAGGACACGCGTGTCTTAAAGAAAGCAGCCTAGAAAATGGAGCGTAGATGGAAGAAATCAAAACTAGAGGTTTTTCTTCTGGCCTGGAAAGAAAGTTCGCTTAACTTTAGAAAAGCTTTAACGTCTGCCAGATCTGTTTATTTTTCAACTTTAATAGAAGAAAATAAACACAACCCTGGGGTCCTGTTTACCACAGTAGCCAATCTAACTAAAAATAAAGCATCAACATTCATTTCTCAACATAGCAGTACTTACTTTATGAACTTTTTCACATGCAAGATTGATGATATCCGAGATAAAATATGCACCATCAGTCTGCCTCCTACAGCATCGTCTCAATTAGAGCACTGTAGACTGTAGATGGAAAAACTTCTAATTTTTTCAACAGTAGGTGAGGAAGAATTATCTAAACTGATAAATTTGTCAAAATCAAGAACATCTATGCTAGATCCTATACCAACCAAATTATTAAAACAATTGTTTTCAGAAGTTTCTGAACCTGTTCTTAACATTTTGAATTAATCCCTACTCCTAGGATACGTTCCTAAAACTTTTAAACTAGCTGTCATTAAGCCTCTTATTAAAAAAACACAGCTTGATCCCAAAGAACTAGCAAATTATAGACCGATTTCAAACTTGCCTTTTCTATCAAAGATACTAGAAAAAATCGTATCTGCTCAACTATGTTCCTTCCTACAAAGAAACAATAATAATGAAAAATTTCAATCTGGTTTTAGAGCATTTCATAGCACAGAAACCGCACTCCTAAGAGTTACAAATGACCTCCTTCTGTCGTCCGACCGTGGTTGCATTTCTCTCTTAGTGCTATTGGACCTCAGTGCTGCATTTGATACAATCGATCATAATACTCCTTGATAGGCTTGAAAATTATGTTGGTATTACAGGAACTGCATTGGCCTGGTTCAGGTCTTATCTATCTGAATGTTATCAATTTGTATTAGTTAATGAAGAGATACAGATCAAAAGTACACTGTGGGGTACCACAAGGCTCAGTTCTTGGTCCCTTACTTTTCACACTATATATGCTACCGCTAGGTGATATCATTAAAAAACATGGAGTTAGCTTCCACTGTTATGCTGATGATACACAACTTTATATCTCCTCTCAACCTGATAATTTGTTTGAATTTACTAAATTAACAGATTGTATAGCTGATATTAAAAATTGGATGACTAATAACTTCTTATTACTAAATTCAGATAAAACAGGTCTTGCTTATTGGTCCCAAAAAACTCACACGCAAAAACCTAGAACACTGTCTAACCCTTGATGGATTCTTTGTTCAGTCCTCATCTTCAGTCAAAAATTTGGGGGTGATTTTTGATAGCAGCCTGTCATTTGAAGGCCAGATTTCAAGCATCTGTAAAACTGCTTTTTTTTCCATCTTAAAAATGTTGCGAAACTTCGACATATGCTATCAATGTCTGATGCTGAAAAATTCATTCTCTCATGACGTCTCGATTAGATTATTGTAATGCATTACAGCTGTCCTGTTGGCCTAATTAACAAACTTCAGCTAGTTCAAAATGCAGCTGAATGCTACCTACAAAGCCCTGAACGGCTTGGCTCCCCAGTATTTGCGGGAGCTCCGGGTTTAATATAGCCCATCACGTCCTCTACGCTCAATTAATTCTGGACAATTGATTTTTCCAGAATATCAAAATCAACTGTAGGCGGTAGGTCTTTCTCTTATCTGGCACCTAAACTCTGCAACAGCCTTCCTAGCAGACACACTCTGTCAGTTTAAAGCTAGATTAAAGACACATCTCTATGCATTAGCATACACATAAAACACAATTGCTTTGGAATTCAAATCCTCTAAAGGATTGTTAGTCTGCATTATTTAGGGCAATCGGAGCCAGGAACACTTCCCAAAAGACTTAGTAATTTGAATGGCATCTGCGCTTATGTTAGTCTGTATTTTATTATTCCCGAGGTTTCCATAATCCTGGACCAGGCCGTATCCTGAGCAGCTGCTGTGGTGGTCATGGAGGAGTGGAGAGAATGAGACAGATCCCAGTGACAGACGAGTCCTCGAATTGTTCCTGAAGGGCCAGCCAGTGACCCACTGACCTGTGGTCTCTCCATAGGAGAAATTGTCTTGCCCAACTGAGCCTGGTTGCTCTCAAGGTTTTTTAATTCTTCACTTTCGCCAATTGGTGAAGTCTTTTCCTCGCCACTGTCGCCTCTGTCTTGCATGGTTCGGGACTTGTAGGGCTGCGCATCAATGGATTAATCTTCAGTGTTTGGACTCTCAGCAGTGAATAATAAACCACGCTGAACTAAACTAAACTGAACTTCAACACTGAAAACTGGACTGACACTGTTTAAATTTTTTATAATGCATGTGAAGCTGCTTTGACACAATATACATTGTAAAAGTGCTATACAAATAAAGATTAATTGAGTCGAATGAGATTACTATTTAAATAATGGCATCGTCTGTCTGTCTATTAAATAGTATTAATCATCAACTTCTTATTATTGATCAGACTAGTGCACTTATGATACATTACAGCCGGCGTAATGTGACATAGGCTCACAACAATTGAGGATAATAAAAGTAAAAGTACTATTGGGGCTAGGGTTAATGCATTAGGGTGTATAGCAAGCCGAAGGAGCAGCACATCTTACATGGTACTAGCAATTGACCGCTGATTATTGTATCGACATTATTTAGGTTGTACATAGGAAAATTCGGTAGGAGTTATAAGATTATTCAAATATATACCAAAATATCTCATAAACTGCTAAATTAATCAAATTATATAAATTATAAAATTGGAGTCAGGCAAAACGAGGATAAACATATTAATCTTCTAAACCACCTCATTCTAAAATTGGAGTTAGATATGAGTTAAACTTGAAGTAAATCAGCATTGTGCACTGGAAAGACAGAACAGGCAGTGAACCTTCATCCACCAGTAGACACCGCCGTTGAACTAATTGGCTGGACCTTACAAAATGTTTGTCTAATACACATCTAGAACTTGAATTCTTGCATTAACAACAGTTGCATTAACAAACAGTAATAGTTTAACATTTAGAATTGCAAAATAGTAAGGAGTAAAGTGACTTCACTACAGGATGTATTTTAATTCAATTCATTCAACTGATCTTATTTCTATAGCTCTTTTTACAATGCAAATTGTCAAAGCAGTTTAACATAGATGAAAAAAGTCATAATATTTTGAATGATTAAATTGGAATTGCTTCAGTTTAGTATAAATGTCACTGTTGATGCTCAATCCAGTTTAGCTCAGATCAGTTTAATGCAAATGTCACTGCTGTAGGCCAATCCATTAAAGGGCAGCTCCACTGATGCACAGCTCCACCAGTCTCATACAAGCAATTCAGGGGCAACAGTGACAAGGAACCAAACTTTACCAATTAACAGAAGTGAAGCAAAAAAAAAAAAAAAAAAAACTTAAGAGAAACTGGGCTCACCTAGGCACCTCTACATGTCCTCGGCCAAAATGTCTTACTGTATGCAAAGCTGCAGTCTGGACACCAGAGGCTTGCGAACAATGAGAGTCCATTGTGGTGGAGAAGATGCAAGTCCAAGTAGGTCATCGGGTGGGCGTTCAGACTAGCCAATTGATACAGAGACTCGACTGTCACTGATCTTTGCAAGAATTAGAGCGTCCTCACACTAGGCACAGTTGCCTTGAACTGTGCCCCCTCCACTGCCCAACGGCACCACATTCACAATGTATTTTTACACTACAAGCCAGAGCACGCTTATGTCATCGACGATGCAACTGTTCAGTTAGTAAGAAAATTGCTCTCACACAGTACAATTGAGATTGCTTTAGTTATTTTGTTTTGTGTTATTTTAAGTAGTTTGGGATGCAGTGACACACAGTAAAAACTTTAGCTGAACAGATTTACCACTTTTGACACATTTCAAATTTCCATAAAATCATTGTGCTGCATGTATTAGAAGGTTTACTGAAGGTGTCAGCTGATGTGCAGCGAGGGGTTTGCATCTTTTATAAACTATGACAGTTCATTGAAAAGTCAGAACGGTTAAAAAATTCCTATGAAATAGTCCCTTAAAAGTGGTGTCACGTCTTCAGTTTCATGCTCGGGTGCACTTTGTACTCTCACTACAAGACATACCGCACCTAACTGAATTGAACCTTGTCAAACGAACAGTGAAACGGGTGCAAGGTTCAGATAGTCTTGTGTGAGTACAGCCTCAGTCTTATATCATGTCCTTACATGTGATGCAATACATATTCAGCGACAACCAATTTGGCTGTCTGCACCAAAGGCACTGTGACCCAACAGAAACATTTAAATACCAGCCAATCATTTACATTTCAACCACTTCACTTCCAATGGTAAGGGTTTAATCGAGTTAATACATATTTAACATTATTAAACATTATCATAACATTATTAACACTACATAAGCTGAGTGACTGATGTTGTTGGTTTGCACTGAGTACAGTTCTTACTTTCATATTCAAACTGTGCTAGTTATTTTATTATAATTTCTAGGGTGAGCTAACTGCTGCTGCTTTCGGTGGAATCAGAATCAGTTTTATTGCTTCACACACAAGGAATTTGCTTTGACTACAGAAGCTTCCAGTGTACATAAAGTGACAACACAAAATAAATATGAAAAAAGACAATAGGCATTAAACAGAGATGCAGTCAGTCCAAAAAGATCTGGATGTTAAAATGTATGTACAAATTTGTTGTAAATATACAGGTTATAAGGTGTTGTGTACAAATGTAACCATCCCCATATCATAATGGACCCTTTTCACACTTCCGCGTTCGCGAAGCGGAAGTCGTCATAGTAGGGTAAACACAGCCATGGCGGCTGGCGCGTATGCGGTTTCGCACTAATGTTAACTCAAAGATTTTGCGACAGAGTTGTGATAATTTTAAATTAAAATTTAACATTAATTGTCCATATAGAGAATTCTCTTTGGTTGTCAAAGCTATTCATGTAGCTTTGAGGAATTTAGTTAAAGGTATAGTGCAATACTCTTCTGTCATACATACACTGGTTGATTTGTCTATCAATAGTTATTCATTTCTGGATATTAAATGTAACAACAAGGTCTTGACATCACCACTGACAGAAGAATATTTTCCTCTTCCTGATAATAGAAAAGTTATATCTGAGATTTTCTAAAGCGGACACTTTTGATGATAGAGAAAGATACCTGTCATTTCCCTTGTTACCTAAAATGAAAGAAGTACATTTCAAAACAATTAATGACATTTATCTGTGTAATGAGTTTCTTAGAATAAGATTTAATTTAGACAGTAATGCTTTCATTTTCTGCTTTAAAAGATATTAAATCTCAGGAACCTTTTTATAGTTGTTTTTATTGTCAAATCCTTTAGGGACAGATTGTATGAGTGGTTGATGACAGAAAAATGTAATACCTGCATTTGACATGTTGTGAAATTTGGCATTTTTATGAAAAACAAAGAAATGGAGTTTCTGTGTAATAATATGTTGGTTGTAGCAAAATGTTATATTCACAAATGTAGATTTGTTCAAGTTTCTTCAAATGATTTCAACATTTTATATAAATCCATAAAACAGGTAAAAACAAAAGGTGCCCCAAAGCTCTCTAAACTTCTGTCAGCTTATATGGACTGACCCCCTGCATGTAATGTATTTTCTTTTGTATTATTAAAGGTATATTTATGTTATTATTATTATTATTTTGTACTATTTCGTTAATTATGTGCTGCTTGGATATAATGTTATATGTTTAACAATTGAAGTTGAAAATGCCTGTTTGTCATTTGAAGGTTAAATCAAATTAAAAACTTTACATTTCGAGATGACAAAAGTTACAAGTTCTTTTACAAGGGATATCTGCACGAATACAAAGGTAAGGCAGTCAAATATGTTATTATTAATGCAAGGGCTATTCGTAAGCTAACTCCTTTGGGTTTTCATGATGCAGTGTCAATGGTAGTGAATATGATGGTAAAAGCTAGAGCATGATGAGAATTAAGGCTGTAAAAATGTTCAAAAAGAGAAAGTTCACAGTTCAGATGTTTGTTCTTAAGCTGCATTTTTTTTGCATACGTGTTTATTTACAGGGAAAAAAAACATGACTGTCGATAAGCAATTATCCCCTCATTGTTAAATACTCAATGTTTAAGGTCTAAGAAATTAGTTAAAACTTGAAATCAACAGCGTGCTGCAACGACAGCAAGAAAAATACAAACAAACGGAGCTTGCAACAGAAAACTAAAGAACAAAACATCTGAACTGTGAACTTAAAAATGATCTTTTTGAACATTTATACAACCTCACACATCGTGCTCTAGCTATTACCATAATACCCACTACTTCAGACACTATACTGTACCATGAAACCCCAAAAGAGTTCGCTTACCAATAGCCCTTGCAATAATAATCACGTATTTGACTGCCTTACCTACGTATTCGCGCAGATATCCCTCGTAAAAAAAACGTGTAACCTTTGTCAATCTTTTACTTAAATGTCGATGAATTCATCTGGTCAAGCCGGTCGACATCTCCAAATGTAAAGGTCTGCAAATCTTTGAGGTAGTGTTAAACGCATACTCTTCAGCGGCCGCCATGGCTGTGTTTACCCTACTATGACGACTTCCGCCTCGCGAACGCGGAAGTGTGAAAAGGGTCCATTGGCTTCATCACTCTGTCTCCTCTCCACCAATCAGCTGGTGTGTGGTGTGCGGTTCTGGCGCAAATTGGCTGCCGTCGCGTCATCCAGGTGGATGCTGCACATTGGTGGTGGATGAGGAGATCCCCCTCGATTGTGTAAAGCGCTTTGAGTGTCTAGAAAAGCGCTATATAAATGTAAGAAATTATTATTATTAAATGTGTAAGAAGTATTGCATCTTATATTGTCATAAGGTGCCGTGTACAAGTGCGTATGAGAAAGTATTGCACGTTTATTGCACAATAGGAATATATTTACCTGTTCATGAGGTAGATGGCCTGAGGAAAGAAACTTTTATTGTGTCTAGCTGTTTTTGTGCTCGGTGCTCTGTAGCGCCGACCAGACGGTAACAGTTCAAACAGGAAGTCTGCTGGGTGCGAGGCGTCCAGGATGATTTTGCAAGCCCTTTTACTCACTCTGGAAGAGTACAGTTCTTGAAGTGTAGGAATGGTAGTGCCAGTGATTCGTTCAACAGTCCGGACTATTCGCTGTAGTCTACGGAGGTCAGTTTTGGCAGCTGAGCCAACCAGACGGTGATTGAAGTGCAGAGGATGGATTGGATGACAGCTGAGTAGAACTGTACGAGCAGCTCTTGTGGTAGGTTGAACTTCCTCAGCTGACGAAGGAAGTACAGTCTCTGCTGGGCTTTCTACACAACAGTCTATGTGAGTGTCCCACTTCAGATCCTGAAAGATGGTAGTGCCCAGGAACCTGAATTACACTTCTGCAGCCACAGTGTTCATGATGGTGAGTGGGGGGAGTGCAGGATGGTTTCTCCTAAAGTCCACTATCATCTCCACCGTTTTGAGCGTGTTCAGCTCTAGGTTGTTGTATCTGCACCATAAAGACCGCCGCTCCACCTCCTGTCTGTATGCAGACTCGTCACCGTTCCGGATGAGACCGATTACAGTAGTGTCGTCCGTAAACTTTAGGAGCTTGATGGAGGGGTGTTTTGCGGTGCAGTCGTTGGTGTACAGGGAGAAGAGCAGTGGGGAGAGAACACATCCCTGGGGGGCACCAGTACTGATGGTGCAGCTGTCGGAAGTGATTTTGCCAATTCTGACTAGCTGTTGTCTATCTGTCAGAAAGCTGGTGATCCACTGACAGACAGAGCTAGGAACAGAGAGCTGGGTCAGTTTGTACTCGAGCAGTGATGGGACGATGGTGTTGAAGGCAGAATCTTTGCGTAGTTCCCTGGTTTGTCCAGATGTTGTAGGGTATAATGCAGTCCCACGTTGACTGCATCATCCACAGACCGGTTTGCTCTATAGGCAAACTGCAGGGGGTCCAGCAAAGGTCCAGAGATGTCCTTCAGATATGCTAGCACCAGTCTTTCAAATGACTTCATGGCCACAGATGTTAAAGCAATAGGTCTGTAGTAGTTGAGTGCGGTGTCCTTTTGCTTCTTCTGGATTGGGATGATGGTAGAGCGTTTGAAGCAGGATGGAACTATGCGCTGTTCCAATGATCTGTTGAAGATCTGTGAGAAAATGGGAGCCAGCTGGTCAGCACAGGTTCTCAGACAGGCTGGTAAAACACTGTCTTGGCCTGGCAGTTTACTTCTCTTCGGTTTACTGAAGACCTGACGCACATTATCCACACTGATCTGAAGTGCAGGGGGGAGAGGGAGATGGCTGGAGATGTTGATGGCTGTGTAGAGTGATGGTCAGGGTGGGTTGCGGTGTCTGGTCAGGGATGTCAAATCTACAATAGAACATGTTCAGCTCGTTTGCAAGATGTTTGTTGCCATCGATACTGGGGGATCGTGTCTTGTAGTTAGTAATGTCTTTCTGACCCTTCCACACTGATGCAGGGTCGTTAGCAGAAAACTGCTTTTCCAGCTGCTCTGGCGATGGAGCAATATGCATCCTTTATTGTTGTGTAGCAATGGTCCAAAATGTTATTGTTTCTGGTGGGGCATGTAATGTGCTGTTTGAATTTAGGCAGCTCATGTCTGAGTTTTGCCTGATTAAAGTTCTTCCACATCAGGACAGCACATCTTCTCTAACACAGTTACATCCGTACACCACCTTCTGTTGATGTAAAAGCATGTGTAGTAACGTTTGTTGTTGTGTGGGAAGAAGAAGACAGGGTCGGTGATAGAAGGTAAGTATATATATATATATATATATATTTTCCTAAATAAGCACTCCCACACAGGTAGCTGTGTGTGTGTGTGTGTGTGTGTGTGTGTATGTGCTCTCTCCTCTCCTGGCCGCTCCTTCTCTCCTCCTTAGGAAGGTGTCTCTCCGGCCCAATCACTAGGAAATAAAGGTATTATTATTTCTGATTGGCCTGCTGATTAGCCGCCGGGCTCTGAGCATGCTCTCCCCCCTTATATTGGGTGTTCGGTCATGCTTACCTTTCCACATACCCCCATCGCCCGCCTCAGGCCGGGGCGCCTGCCCCCAATCCGTCTATAAAATTAAGGGGAGAGCAAAATCAGGAGCGTGCAATAGCGGCCCCCAGCAAAGTATAGATTTTATACCCCATTTTATACCCCATTGGAGGGTATCTGGTCCCTCCTTTTTAGCGAGATCAGTCAATATGCTGACGAGGGCCAAATAATTAGAAACAAAACGCCTATTATATACCGCCAGTCCCCAAAACTGTCTCACCTACTTTTTGGTCTTAAGTCTAGGACAGGTTGCAATGGCTGCAGTCTTATCAATTTGGGGCTGCACCTGCCCATGACCCAAGTGGAAGCCCAGATACCTTACCTCCACTCGCCCAATTGCGCACTTCTTTGTGTTGGCTGTGAGCCCGGCTCGTCTCAGTGCCGACAATACCGCCCTCAGATGTTGCATATGCCGCTGCCAATCATTACTGAAAATAATGATGTCATCTAAATAAGCAGCGTCATATGCTGAGTGAGGGCCGAGTATTTTGTCCATTAGACGCTGAAGCGTAGCCGGTGCCCCGAACAGCCCGAACGAAAATGTCACAAATTGGTGCAATCCAAACGGTATCATGAAGGCTGTTTTTTCGTGGGATAATGGAGTTAATGGGATCTGCCAATATCCCTTAGTTAGATCCAATGTCGAGTAACATCGAGCAGCACCTAACCGGTCAAGCAATTTGTCAATACAGGTCAACACAGCATTTACTTTTCTATAATCCACACAGAACCGGACCGAGCCGTCACTCTTGGGTACCAAGACTTAGTTCCGCTTGCCCAGTCGCTGTGCGATTCTTCTACTTACACCCATTTTCAGCATGTTACTCAATTTTTCCTGAATCACTTTTTTCTTGTGTTCAAGCAGGCAATACGGTCGGGTCCGAACGACCACACCTGGTTCGGTCTCGATATGGTGCTGAATCAAATTAGTACGACCGGGCAGGCGTGAGAACACATCAGAATACTTATGTTGAGGGTGCCGGATATCGATGAGCTGGCTAGCGATTATCAACCCCGGTGACCAGAGCGCTCGGCCACTGTCAGCTGGTGCTCTCTGGCCCCAGGTCATCCTCGTTTGTAACAAGCGTAGCCAGCATCACCTCCTCCAGCTCCCTCCACTGCTTTAGCAGATAAATGTGATATATATGACGTGAACTAGCCGTGTCCAAACGTACCACCTCATGATCAAGATCACAAACTCGTCGTGTGACCACAAACGGCCCTTGCCACTTGGCGAGTAATTTAGAGCTGGAAGTGGGTAGTAGTACACTTTATCTCCCTGTGAAAATTTGCATAGTTTAGTGCCCTTGTCATAACGCCGGCATTGATCATCCTGGGCCTTAAGCAAATGCTCTGTAGAAAGCCGCCCCAGTGTGTGGAGTTTTGCTCTAAGGTCCAGAGTATACTGAATTTAATTTTTACTGTTTGAAGGCTCGTCCTCCTAAGCCTCTCTAACAACATCCAAAACCCCTCGGGGCTGTCTGCCGTAAAGAAGCTTGAAGGGGAAAACCCCGTGGAGGCTTGGGGAACCTCCCGCACAGCGAATAACAAGGGCTCTAACCACTTATCCCATTTTTTCGTGTCCTGGTGAACGAATTTATGGATCATGGATTTAAGCGTGCGATTAAACCGTTCCACCAGTCTGTATGATTGTGGGTGATAGATGCTAGTGCGAATCGTTTTAACGCCCAATAATCCGTAAAGTTTGCGCAGTGTGCGTAACATGAACGCAGTGCCTTGATCAGTGAGAATCTCCTTAGGGATTCCCACTCAGGAGATTACACGAAACAGAGCTTCCGCAACACTTTTTGCTGAGATGTTACGGAGAGCTATTGGTTCCGGGTATCGGGTTGCATAATCCACTAGGACTAATGCAAACCGGTGCCCGTGTGCGGATTGCTCTAATGGCCCGATGAGATCTGGCCCGTGTCCAGCCCGAAGCTCGTTTTTTTTCCCCGCCAAACATCTTAGCCTATATCCAGCCATTAAAATAGACCAGATTTGTATTTAATAGAGAACTGATATTTTTCGTTTCCTTTTTTATCAGAGTGATTTAGAGAAATTATTGGAGTTTTTTCTGTTTGTTTTTTTTACGGAAAACCTTTGATGATGGAGGAGAGACCTGTGGTGGCTGTTTCAAGTTATCTAGAGCTGTATAAAAAGCGCACCGCGCTTCTTTTCCTCTTGTCAACATAAAGGCAGTATACGGTGCGCCTCGCGCTTTTGAAACGGACAGGTGCGCTCGGAGTGATCAGCTCCTGATGTGCAAACATATTTGTTAATTCGCAGGACGGTACTGCAGCCACATGTGCCGACAACACGTTTGCCAAAGAAGCAAAGAATATTGCAGATTGACACAGACGAGTTGCCAAACCTGGGCTGATGCTGATCGCCTCCGTCCTGGATATGCGTCATAAACTCAACAAATAGGCTATAGTTTTAATAATTTAGTGTACAACTAACAAACCAGCCTTTTTCCATTTAGAAAATTACAGTTATTAATAGTTCTTATATAATATACATTTTTACAATAGCCTGCATACATGAACCGCGAGTGAGACGGAGGAAAGAAGTCATAATCATATGACATAATCTTTAAACTAATGACTTATGCTAAAAATGTTAACAGGGTTTTTGTAATATATTAACAGCAGAGCATTAATTAAATGCATATTTAATGCGAATGATTCGAGGTAGCCTGATATTTTTATTTAATGGAAGAAAAGAACATGATTGGACAAACAGCTTATGCCGCTTCTTAAAAAAGGATTCAGTCAGTGTTTTCGTTTTGTAATCTAAATATTATTTAAATGAAAAATAACTAGGACATAACTATCTGTTTTATTCTTTTTATTTAGTTTATTCTATTAGTTTAGTTCATTTATTTCTATGCTGTTGGAAACACTCCAGGTGCATGAAGATGCTCTGTTATGTTCTGTATGCTTTGATTTGTTCTGTAAACAAATCAGTATTTTAAAATGCAATATTTAATATGTCAGACACAAAATAGACACGTCAATTTTTTTCAATAAATAATAATTTCATATTAATCTGACCAGTTAACAATCCAGTTTTTTTAAGCACTTCACTCAGATGTTATTCGTTCTTCAATTTTATTTAAAATATAACTGACCAACAAAACTTATTAGACTATAGACAAACTATACGAAATTCGTTTTTAAAATATTTTTTTTCTAGCAAAAATTTACTAATTATATTTTTCATTAGATCCCGCCTACTGCTCAACTGTGCGGTGGATGATTTTTGGTCAGTGCAAAGTGTAAGGATTTCATTCATGCTTAACTAATGGTTAATACATTTTTAAGATGCCGTAATTATAAAGATTATGTCTTATATAAGAAATATATAAAAAAGGAAACGAATTATGTCATAATAAATGCCCTTAAATGATGTAGCCTTTGACAGTGAGCATATGTGTTTCTTTAGATGATGCGGGGGAAGGAGGCGGGGCAGTGCTGGATTTGTGCGTACCGCAGGCCCCTTGGACTTAAATGTTGTGCATTGTGCATAATGACTTGGCTCATCATTTAAAGTTGTCACTATTTGAAAAGTTGACCAGACCTTTCCTCTTTCGTTTTTCACAGTTTCACAGGGTTAGAAATCTCTATAGGCAAGGCACCACTGGCGCTCCTGGACGGCGCGCATTAGATGTCATTAAACTTTTTTTGCCGTTTGTTTATGGAGCAGGCCCGAAGCCCGATATGCACGCTAGCTAAGACGTGAAAATAGGCCCGAAGCCCGCCCCCTATACAGCAATTTCTTCTTCCAAGAAACACCTGCACATAAGACCCCCAATAATCTATTAAATCCAGGCCAATTGGTTCCCAGAATTAGCGGGTGTTTGAGGTTAACTGCTACCTTGACGCTATGCTTTTTACCCCTGAATTGGATATCTATTGCCGTCAGCGGGTAGTGGATTACATCTCCTTGCACACACCTTACCCTTACCATGTGGCTCGTGTCCAATAAGCAGGCTTTGGTGGATGGAGGTCTGGTTACACCCCGAATCCACCAAAGCTTGATATGTACCCCCTTTAATACTCACGGGTATCAGGTACGAAGATTGGCCTGGTGGGGACGCGAATCAACACACTCACCTCCTTCATGGAGCAGCTTTTTAGTGTATTGTCCTCGTTCCTGCGGCGCTGATGCATCGACCCAGACTTTCTCACTATACCCCAGGGCCAGCAAGACCAACCGATTGAATCCGAGAGAGACCTGGCGCTGTCTGGGAAACAGCCAGGGGTCACGACCCCACCCCTCCATCCCGAACAGTGCCCCCCTGTAGCGGGGCACTTGGGGAGTCTGCCTCCTGGCATCGCCGTCTGGGTGCTGGCGTGGGGGAGAGGAGAGAGCGAGAGGTTATTCCGTCAACCTTGGACCTCCGCCAGCTGGATGGCTGTCTCCAGATCCTTGGGCCTGTGGCACTGAAGCCATTCCGATGTTCGGGAGGGGAGGCGGGCGATGAACTGCTCCAGTACCATGGCATCCACCAGTTGGGTGGTGGTCCGGCCATCCTGCACTAGCCATCTGCGGCAGGTGTCACGGAGCTGCTGTGGGAACACGAAGGGCCGCTCTCAGTTAACTTCATTGAGCGGAAATGCTGATACTGTTCCTCTGGGTTGCAGCCAGCCCGCTGGATAATAGCTTGCTTCAGATGAGCGTACTCCAGGAGATTCTGGACCGGTAGCTGCTGTGCGGCGGACTGGGCTTTGCCTGACAGCAGTGGGATAACTCGTACCGGCCCGCGGCCAGCCACACGCCTCCGCCATCTTCTCAAAGAGATCTAGAAACACTTCTGGATCGTCCTCCACCACCATTTTCTGTAGCATAATGGGAGGGTGGGCGTCAGATGTCAGAGCGGGCCGGATCTCTTAGGCTAGCAGACTCCGGATTAGCTTGCAGTCCCCCCGCTGAGCCTCCATGAGGACTTGGAAATGGTGGTGAAGATCTTCCTTCAGTTCCACCATCGCATGATGTTGTTCCCTATGGAGAACCACGAGCGCCTGGATGACTTCTGCTCATGGACTAGTATACGGAGTAGACATTCTGGCAGCGAAGATTCTTCTTCCCGGGTTTCGACACCACTGTAGTAACGTTTGTTGTTGTGTGGGAAGAAGAAGAAGAAGAAGAAGGTAAGTATATATTTTAATTTTTCTTAAATAAGCACTCCCACACGGATAGCTGTGTATGTGTGTGTATGCGCTCTCTCCCGGCTGCTCCTTCTCTCCTACTTAAGAAGCTGTCTCTCCGGCCCAATCACTAGAAAAAACGGGTGTTATTTATTATTTCTGATTAGGCCTGCTGATTAGCCGCTGGGCTCTGAGCATGCTCTTCCCCCTTATTGGGTGTTCTATCATGTTACCTCTCCACAGCATGTCCCACCACTGCGCGTTTTCCACGTTGACTCCATATCGCGATCTGCTCTGTACAGCTGAATGTCTGGTAGGTGTAATGTGCTGTCCGGAATGGCTTCGTTTAGTCATGTTTCGGTGAAACACAGCGCAGCAGAGTTGTTAATGTTCTTGTTTGTGCATGTGAGCAGAAGTAATTCGTCCATTTTGTTAGGGAGTGAGCGGAGATTTGCCAGATGGATGCTCGGCAGTGCCGTTCTGAAGTGCTGGCTATCTAAATATGTTCAGTGAGATCATTATCCATATTGTCATGCTCACCCTCGTGCATCCTTATGAAAATTTGTTGTCTTTTTCAGTTTTGCTATTTTGATCATTTTGACCGAGTTAATGCTAACTGCATAAAATATTGCTCTTGTGTGTATTTTTCTTATTATTGTATATTATATATTATTATTATTATTATTTTTATGGACAGAATTTCAAGGCGCAGCCTTGGGCTGGAGGGGTTTCGGTTCAGGGACCACAGGATTTCATCTCGGTTATTCACAGACGATGTTTTTCTGTTGGCTTAGTCGAACATGGACCTTCAGCATGCATTGGGGCGGTTTGCTGCCGAGTGTGACGCGGCTGGGATGAGAATCAGCACCTCCAAGTCTGAGGCCATGGTGCTCCACCGGAAAAAGGTGGCCTGCCATCTCCAGGTTGGAGGAAAGTCCTTACCCCAGGTGGAGGAGTTCAAGTATCTTGGGGTTTTGTTCCTGGTGAGGGAAGGATGGAACGTGAGATTGACAGGCGGATTGGTGCAGCGGCAGCAGTAATGCGGTCGATGTACCGGTTCGTTGTGGTAAAGAGGAAGCTGAGCCGAAAGACAAAGCTTTCGATTTACCAGTCAATCTACGTTCCTACTCTCACCTATGGTCATGAGCTCTGGGTCATGACCGAAAGAACAAGATCTCGGATACAAGCGGCCGAAATGAGTTTCCTTCGCAGGGTGGCAGGGCGCACCCTTAGGGATAGGGTGAGGAGCTCTGTCACCCGGGAGGAGCTCGGAGTAGAGCAGCTGCTTCTCCACATCGAGAGAAGTCAGCTGAAGTGGCTCGGGCATCTGTTTCGGATGCCTCCTGGACGCCTACCTGGGGAGGTGTTCCAGGCATGTCCCACCGGGAGGAGGCCTCGGGGAAGACCCAGGACACGCTGGAGGGACTATGTCTCTCGGCTGGCCTGGGAACGCCTCGAGATCCCCCCGGAGGAGCTGGAGGAAGTGGCTGGGGAGAGGGACATCTGGGGTTCTCTCCTAAGACTGCTGCCCTTACGACCCGGCCCCGGAAAAGCGGAAGAAAATGAATGAATAAATGAATTATTATATATAATTATAATGCTTCACCTTTATATTCCTCAAAAAAATTCATTTACACTTGGTACAGAAAAAGTTACAAGGCCTTATACAAAAAATGTCCACATTGAAATCTATGAAAGCTATTTGTTTCCCACCCCGGTTTCATTTAAATATAAAATGTTGCAATATTTGTTAATAGGGTTTCATTTTCTTGTGAAGACAGAACCCTTGTTTACTAAATGGTGACATATAAAGAAAATACTTTATTTCTGCTAATGCATATTATTGTCTATTTTAAAGTTTCATGGATAAATTATGCAGCTATAGGTATGTTGGGATATGATTTTGTCTGATGGAATTGAGGTCATTGATGTAGACATGATACCACAAAGTGATGATTCAACAGACCACTACCTCCTATTATATAAGCTGTGTTTACCTGAGCACAGCTATATCGCCCTGGTAAAACTATTAAAGATTAAAGATATATATATATATATATATATATATATATATATATATATATATATAAAGATGAATTTATAAATAACTTACCTGATCTTTCTTTATTTCTTAATGCAAATGACCTTGATGTAGTAACCAGCCATATGGATGCTATCTTTACTACGGTTACAGTTTTCATACCGCCAAAATTTTCTGCTATACCGTTCCTAAGGTATGAGTAAGATTTTTTTTATTTACATTTTTGTTGTTGTTTTTAGGTGTAAATTGTAAAGGCATCTGTGTTTTTTAAACAAATGAAGACAGCAAAAGTCAATGATTCACTTGAATTATTTAGCCTGACATGTTTACTGCCCCAAAATATTTTAAATGTTTCTCAAAATTAAATATATTGTATATATATTTTAGAGCAGTAATCACAATACCGTCACACCGTGAAACCGTGATATTTTTATCAAAGGTTATCATATCGTCAGAATCTTATACCGGCCCATGCCTACACCATGGTCATACTTGCTCTTTTAACCCATGCCCTGGAACAAAAGTGGAAAAACTAAATTAGAGGTCTTCAGAATTGCATTCAAAGATAGGATGTCCAGATATGCGAGGGCTCTAAATTCCACCAGGGCTGAACACCTCTGTAAACTGACAGAAAATAATTAAAACAATCCTAGATTTTTATTTAACACCAATGCTAAATTAACAAATAATTGGTCATCTTTGGAACAAAATGTTCCACTGCAAATTAGTAGTAATGACAGTGACAAAATAGAAGGCTTCAGACAGAAAATAGAAGAAGCTAAACTTTTTGCACCGCTTTATACTTCAGATTCACTAAACATTCCACTAAATCAAAAAAATCTTCAGTGCTTCAAAAATTTTGAACAGGAAGAGCTAGATAAACTTATAAATAAGTCTAAACCAGCTACATATATGTTAGATCAAATTCCAACAAAATGACTGAAAGAGTTGCTACCTGAAGTAGGAGAACCTCTTCTTTACCTGATTAACTTTTCTTTATCTTTAGGCCATGTTCCAAACCCTTTTAAGCTATCTGTTATTAAGCTTTTTATTAGGAAACCACAACCGGACCCCAGCAACTTAGCTAACTATAGGCCTATTTTAAATCTTACGTTTATGTCTAAAATACTAGAAAAAGTTGTTTCAGCCCAATTATGCTCCTTTCTGCAGATGAACAATGTTTTTGAGTTGTTTCAGTCAGGTTTCAGGCCTCATCACAGTACAGAAACCACTTTAGTGAAAATAACCAACAATTTACTTTTAGCTGCTGACCAAGGGTGCATCTCGTTATTAGTTTTACGGGATCTTAGTGCTGCATTTCACATCATCAACCACAATATCCTCATAGATCGCTTAAATTCTACAGGTGTCCATGGACAGGCTCACTACAATAATTTAAGTCATTCTTAACTGAGCATTACCAGTTTATAAATATAAATGGAAAGCTTTCACAAGTCAGGCCAGTAAAGTATGGGTTCCTCAAGGATCAGTTTTAGGCCCTTTGCGATTTACAATATACACGTTAACCCTGGGAGACATTATTAGAAGACACGGGATTAGCTTTTATTGCTGTGCAGATGATACTCAATTATATATTTCAACAAAACCTGATGAGCCATCTGAACTGTCTAAGCTAGCTGTGTATTAAAGATGTCAAAGACTGTATGACCAATAAATTTCTTCTCTTAAATTCAGACAAAAGAGAATTATTACATATTGAGCCTAAATCCTGTACACAGCAGATCTCACAACTCGACCTGCAAACAGAGGGATACAAAGTTAGCATTAGCTCTACTGTAAAAAACCTGGGTGCTATATGAGACGGCAAAATAGCTTTTGAAAATCATATCTCCCATGTCATAAAAACCTCCTTCTTTCATCTGAGAAATATTGCTAAGTTACGAAGTATGCTATCCATCTCAGATGCAGAAAAGCTAATTTATGCTTTTATGACTTCTAGGCTGGATTGCTGTAATGCTCTGTTTGCTGGTTGCCCAGCATCCTCTACTAATAAACCTCAGCTAGTACAATATGCAGCTGCAAGAGTTCTTACCAGGTCTAGAAAATATGATTGTATCACCCCAATTTTATCCTCCCAACACTGGCTGCCTGTTGTTTTGTATTTATTATAAAAGATTGCTTCTTACCTATAAAGTTTTAAATAATATAGCTCCCGCTTATCCAACCGACCTCATGTCTCACTACAATCCAACCTGCTCTTTAAGATCTCAAAACTCAGGGCTCCTGGTAGTACCTAGAAAAGCAAAGTCAAGTCAAAGAGGCAGAGCCTTCTCATTTATGGCTCCTAAACTCTGGAATGTCCAAGACTCAGAAACACTCTCACAGTTCAAAACTAGATTAAAGACCTATCTTTTTAGTAAGGCATACACTCAATGCATCACTTAGCAGTATGATGCATGAATGTGCTTGTTGAGAAGTATTCAACTAAGTTGCCGGTTTAAAGGTGATGATCACTGTGGTTCATCGGTTAGAATGCATGTGTCGGGTTTAGTGAACATTAGTTGCTTTATTCCACACAGGTGAATAGAGATGTGGTTCTACAAAGGGAATAACAATAAATTATGCATTAAATCAAGTTACATCGGTAATAAACATTAAAGTGCAGTTGGATTGAATGCTATACATGCAGGTAAGTAGTTAGAAAGGGATAATGGATTTAAACACTGACAGTGGAAATCTTTGGGGTCAGGATGGGCAGAGCAGGGGTTTGTAACAATATTTAAGCAGGAAGCAGGTTTCCGTAGTTCTTCAGAATCATCCAGTCTGGGGCCAGCTGGGTTATTTGGACAGTGTTTAGGTGAGAGCCACAGAAAGGAAGGTCCCTTGACCCATCGATTCTCGCCTGTTAGCTCCAACAGGGTTTTCCCCCTTGTGATGTCATCAGCTGGGTTATTTAATGAGTCAACATAGCGCCAGTTTGTGCTGTTAGTTAGATCCTGAATCTCGGTGACTCTTGTCCCAACAAACACTTTGAAACGGCAGGAATCAGAGTGAATCCAAGTGAGGACTGTGGTTGAGTCTGTCCACAGCGTGACTCGATCAATGTTTAGAGTCAGTTCTCTTTGCAGCAGATGTGCAAGTTGGGCCCCAGTGAGGGGGGCACACAGCTCCAACCTTGGCACTGACAGCTGTTTCTTAGGAGCTACTCGTGATCTTGAAGTGATAAAAGCTACTTCTACTTGTCCATGTAGATCTTCAGTGCGGAGGTACCCAACACACCCATATGCCCGTTCTGACGCATCACAGAAGATATGCACTTCTCTTGTACAACTGGGGTGGTCTAGCTGAGGTCTTGTGTAGCATCGTGGCAAGCTCAGTTTCTCCAGATCAGGCAGTTCACTCTCCCATGCTAACCAAGCTTCCAGTATATCACTAGGGAGTAGCGGGTCATCCCATTCTCTCTGTTTATTCCATAACATCTGAACAAGGATTTTGGCTCTTGTGGTGAATGGAATGATGAGTCCAATCGGGTCATATTGACTGGCCAACACTCTGTAAATGTTCCTCATGGTTGTGGGGCTTGCTTCCCTCAAGTGGGATTTGTATATTAGTGTGTCAGATTTACACCTCCAACGTAGTCCCAAGGCAGGTTCCTGTGGGTCCAATTCGCTCTGGTTAATCCATTGCTCACTATCTTGGGAGAGTATTGCTGGAGGCAGGTGTCTTATCACCTCTGGGACATTACTTGTCCATTGTCTTAACTCAAAGCCGCCACTACTGAGCAGTTCTCTCAATTTGTTAACCAATGTTTTGGCTTTTTCTGGAGAAGAGAAGCTTCGAAGCCAATTGTCCACGTAGAAGTGTCTCTCGACTGCGTCACGGACCTCATCACCTTCCTGACTGTGGTCAGTAATGTGCCTTTGAAGCGCATAAGTGGCACAGCATGGGGAACAGGTCGTCCCAAAAGGCAGTACTTGCCATTTATACACGCTAGGTGGGCTGTCTCTGCTCAGGTCACGCCACTGAAACCGTAAGAGGGGTCTGTCCTCAGGGAGGAGTCGCACCTGATGGAACATACCCTTTATGTCGCTGCTGATGGCGGTGGTGTGTTCCCTAAATCTCAACAAGACACCTAATAATGAGGAGCTCAGATTAGGGCCAGGCAGCAGCAGTTTATTCAGATTATTCCCTTTATGTGTAAAGGAACAGTTGAACACAATTCTAGCCTTTTCATTGTGAGTCACCATGTGGTGTGGTATGAACCATGACTCTCTAGAGGACTCACAGACTTCTTGGCTCACCTTTTTAACATATCCTGAGTTTTCAAGTTTCTGAATTTCTGCGTTGTATGCTGTGGCACAATCTGGATCTTTCAGCAGGCGCTTCACTGTATTGCGAAGATTGGCAAGGACAGAAGTTGGTGGGGCGAACAAAGTTGGCATGGCCTGCACTCTTAGCAATGGTGTGGCATATCTCTGTACTCCATCTACGTTCACCCTAACAGTCTTAGTCTGCAGGAGATCCATAGCTGCCTGATCCTGCCGAGACCTTGTAACTAGCTTCTCATTTCTGTATGGCAAGACATCGAGCTTCCAAAGATTTTCCACATAATTATGCAGCTCAGCTGATGAGGAGAGTGTGGATGTGAACAAACAGGATTGGGATCCATTTTGTAATGGTAAGTACTTAGTAGGGCCTTGAAGTGTCCAGCCAAGTCTTGTCTTGACAGCTGCAGGTCCCCCTGGAGGTCCCAACCTTACTGGTTGGATTGGAGTTATCAGATGTGGGAAATCTGAACCAATGAGAAGGAGGGGTTTGGCACCTTTAATGTCTGGTAGGGGCAGCTTTTTCAGATGCCTGTATTTACACTGCAGTCGTTCTACCGGGTATGTGTGCTCTGCTAGACTTAATTGATCAGCAGTGAAGGCCCTTATTATCTTATATACTCTCTCAGGTTGGCTCTCTCTCAGATTATTACAGCAGTAAGGATAGTATGCTCTGACCTTTTCTGGCCACTGTGCAGGGGACTTTGTTGCAGGGGGTGTCTCAGTCAAGATAGTTTGGGTAGAGCCTAACAAAACATTCATTGACTTGTTTCGTATTTTACCATCTCTCCTTTGCTCTCTTTGCCTTTTAACAGCCTCTTTGCCTGGTTCCATCCGGTCAAACATATCACTGCCTTCTTGGATCTGCAGCTCATACTCCAACCACTCTGAGAAGTCCATGAGGGAGGGAACTCCTTTCTTCTGGGGGTGAAAGTACCGCCTAAAGTTGGCCCTAAAATCCTGTGGTAGTTTGCTACTTAGCCTGGCCACATGCGACCCACACTGTAGTTCAACGCGTCCTTCCTGCTCAAGTTGTTCAAGCATTCCGACCAGAGCTCTAACCCTCAGTGCAAATTTACGAAATCCCACTGAATCTCCTGATCGGATAGTCGGTCCATCCATCAGCTCTGCAATTCTCCTCAGTGCCAGTTTGTGGGGTTGACCATAGTGCTGAATGAGAGAGGCCATAGTATCTGAGTAGGGGAACAAGGAGTTACTATACGAATCAGCTATTAGAAGTGATTCTTCAAATTTGAGATGGTCCACCAGAATTTGGTATTTGAACCTCTCTGTAGCGTCAGGCGGGAGAATATTCTCCAATGATATCCGAAGCCTTGCAAATTCTCTGGGATCATCACAAGTGAAGTCGGGAATGGAAGGCTTGGGACCTCTATACGATCTTTCTTGTCTACGAGGTTGTAAATCTGTAAATTTATAATCTTTTGGTGGTGGCAACGGGGGAGCTGTTGTATTGCCATAGTCTGACCAAGACTCTGACTCATCTGGGACATCGTTTGGCAGGTAATAATGCGGTGTAGATGGGGTAGATGACCATTTTAGTTCTAGTTTATGAATGCGTTCCTTCAGCTCCTCCATAACGTCTGACATATCTGGATTGGGCCGTTTTGGCTGATCATGTGATGTCACAGGGGGAGGGGGTGGTGGCCATTCCTCCTCAGTTTCCTCAATAGCGTACTGCTGGCCAAGCCTTTGAGTTACATAATTTGAAGTCCTTATTTTGGCACTGAGTGTAGGCTCTGCTACTGATTGTGGAAGAGGTTGAGGTGGCGAAATAGCATTCTGGTTCATACGCTGCTGCATGTCTAACATGGTCAAGTGTAACTTTCTATTGTCCTCCTGCAGCTGCTGAATAACTTCTAGCACTGATGGGGTATAATGTGATGGTGCAGGAGTGCTCTCATAAAGTGAAACGTGACTTGAGACCAAATGCCTTTCTTCCATCCCTCCTGTGCTCCAGTTGCGGGTAGCAGAATACTGTGGGAGAGGTGTCATCTCGGCAGATCTCTCCATATAACTCCCTCCGTCCCTCCTACTAGCAGGATGTTGCCTTGGCTGTTCACGTTCTACTAGTCTTGGAAGGTCAACTTCATACTGCTCTAACCAGGCTGGAGGATGTCTGGAGCGGCGTGAGTGAACATCATCTGGTTCAATGGCTCTGCTTGATGGAGCACGGGACATGTTATCCACAGTAATTACCACTCCGGCTCGAAGGACCAAATTTGTTGAGAAGTATTCAACTAAGTTGCCGGTTTAAAGGTGATGATCACTGTGGTGCATCGGTTAGAATGCATGAGTCGGGTTTAGTGAACATTAGTTGCTTTATTCCACACAGGTGAATAGAGATGTGGTTCTACAAAGGGAATAACAATAAATTATGCATTAAATCAAGTTACATCGGTAATAAACATTAAAGATAGTGCAGTTGGATTGAATGCTATACATACAGGTAAGTAGTTAGAAAGGGATAATGGATTTAAACACTGAAAGCGATATGATATAGTATAAATTAAATTACTGCCAACTGGTGTTTATAACACAAGCTGGGTCACATGTTGCATGAAATACAGTCAAACAGGAATAATCATACATACTGACTAATGTAATATAAACAGGCTGAACAATATACACAATGCTAGTAACTTATTAACTACAATAACAACATGTGAATCAAATTAGCGGCAGATAATTATTGCTGCGTCATCTCAATCACGGAGATCACAGAACATCAACATATTAATGGTAGACCGCTTAAATGCTCTTTTAACTTGCTCCTTAGTTGTTGGTACATATCCAGTACATGAACATTGGTGTACTCACGGTTTATAACACGCACAAATCCACCAAACAATTAGCAACACAACTTCACTGTCCGCTGCTCCGCTCCGACTGCAACGATCTCTCACGTGCTCGTGCACGTCTTTGGGAGGCACGTGGGCTGCATTCATTTGCAGTCTATTAGCGACCTCTACTGGACAGGTTTATGTAATGCTTTGTAACAGTGCTCCACAGAGATTTTTGCATCTCATTTAAATACACTATGAACAGCAGCTATGCTAATTATTCTCTTTATTCTCTATTTCCACCTGGGGATACTCATCCCGAGGCCCCCAGAGATTATGCAGCGCCATGGATGGTGGGATCCAAAACCTGCGAAGAGATGATCCCAAGGTTTCCATAATTCCAGACCAGGCTGTATCCTGAGCAGCTGCTGTGGTGGTCATGAAGAAGAGGAGAGCATGAGACCCCATTTTTGTAAGGGTGCTTTCACACTTGGTTCATTTGCCTGGACCGTACCCAAGTTCGATTGTCGCCCCTTGCCACCTGCTTGGTTGGTTTCTGTTCACACTGTCTTTTTTCCTTCTGAACCCCGGTACGCTTGCGTCATCAAGCCGATGTTTTGTGTACGTCTGTTGCCAGGCGACGGACACAAATGCAAAGCGCCGGAATGGAAAGACGTCCGCACATCGCGGTTGTTTCGCTTTTACTGAACTTTTTGGTTTAGAACATACAGAAAACAGCTCGCTTCTATCTGCCGCAAACATATTAGACACGTTCAGAACATCACGCGATGTCCCAGCTGTTTTAGGCAATAATATCCAGCATTATCTGAGCTCTGGCTCAGTCGCGCTTGTAAGCGCGTGATACTCAGACACACCCACACCCACCCACACACACACGCACACACATGCACACGCGCATACACACGAATGAACGTTATAAAAACTATAGTTTGCTGTACTGTTGACGGTTCACTTCCGGCTTTTGGTACGATTGCATTCATACTACAAGTGAACCGTACCAGAGTTCACATGAACCGTACCCCAGACCACCTCTTTCAGGCGGACTCGGGTACGGTTCACGGGTGCGCACCCGAGTTCAGAAGACGTGTTCACACTAGCTAAACGTACCGTACTATGACGTCAAACGAACCCGGGTGCGGACCAAAAGTGCTAGTGTGAAAGCACCCTAAGACCCCAGTGACAGACGAGTCCTCGCATTGACCCTGAAGGGCCAGCCAGTACACCAGCCTGTGACCTCTCCCACCTACAGCTTCTCCATGATGGATGTCCAGCGTTCTCCAGCCTCCAGCGCCTAGACTGCAGCTCTGCACTAGATGTTCCAACTGAGCCTGGTTTCTCTCGAGGGTTTTTCCTTCGCTTTCGCCAATTGGTGAAGTTTTTTCCTCACCACTGGCTTGCATGGTTTGGGACTTGTGAAGCTGCACATTGATGGATTTGTTCTTCAGTGTTTGGACTCTCAGCAGTGAATATTAAATGGCACTGAACTGAACTTAATGTAAACTCTGAAAACTGAACTGACACCTTTTCAATTCACCATAATCTTTTATGTGAAGCTGCTTTAACAAAATCTACATTGTACAAGCACTATAGAAATAAAGGTTAATTGAATTGAATTGATGTCCAGAGTGTGGTTTGTATGTTTGTACTGAATTTTTTTGTGCAAGTAGTTTGAAAGAAATAAATGATATTGTCCGGTAAAGGCCCCCACCCATGCAAATGAGACACACACTTAGCACTAATCACTAATAGGGTTAAAAAAGGTTACTGAGATTAGATTTTTTTTATTCAAACATAACTTTCTTTTTATATTTTCAGTAGTTTTTTGTACAAAAATAAAAGTGAGCTTGATTTTGATTTAGAAGCACCCGGACACTGTTTTAGGTTTCACCTAAAGAAAATGCTGATTATAGTCTGATAGATTTTAGAAGATTTTAGAAGTTTTCTCACAGCCAAACCTAAAAATATATATATGGTAATATAATAATTTTATAGCCTGCAAGATATCAATATAACTTAATATATCTTAAAAAATATTTTGAGGGTAATAAGAGCATATAAATCTATGTTCTGACATTGAATTATCTGTCCTTCAAGGTCCTGAGTGGTATTGTTTTGTTTTTTTACCCAACATTGCATAAAAAACTAATTATATATCAAAATCATTGTTGTATTTGTAAATACTTATAAAGAATTTTTATTCTTAGGTTAAAAGGTTAAAATGCTGAAAAAAATGAAACAAATGGTAATTTACTAGAACTGATGTTTTTTTAAAGAAGAACTGATGTTTTTTGTCCCTTAAAGACCTGAGTGTTGTGACTTTCTAGCTCAGAATTGCATGATACAAATTCGCTATTTTGACCTGACTGTGAAATATATGAAGTTATAGTCACATTTCTGTGATATAAAGTCAGAAATCTGAGTTATATTGTCATAATTCAGAGATATAAAGTTTTAACTAATAGAGAAATTATTTTTTGGCGCCACGGTGGCCTAGTGGTTAGCACGTTCGCCTCACAGCAAGAAGGTCGCTGGTTCGATCCCCGGCTGGGCCAGTCGGCATTTCTGTGTGGAGTTTGCATGTTCTCCCCGTGGTTGCGTGGGTTTCCTCCGGGTGCTCCGGTTTCCCCCACAGTCCAAAGACATGCGGTACAGGTGAATTGGGTAAGCTAAATTGTCCGTAGTGTATGTGTTTGAATGAGAATGTATGGATGTGTTTCCCAGAGATGGGTTGTGGCTGGAAGGGCTTCCGCTGCGTGAAACAAATGCTGGATAAGTTGGCGGTTCATTCCGCTGTGGCAACCCCGGATTAATAAAGGGACTAAGCCGAAAAGAAAATGAATGAATGAATGAGAAATTAATTTTTTTTGGAGGAGTCACAACATAAAGCTTAGTTTCCGGACTCTGAGAGAGTATCTTGTGCTGTACAGCATGTTTCAAGGTGAGCTTTATTTGAAAATCAAGCTTTGCTTAATTTTCTCATATTTAACGATCCACTATATGAAACTTTGCTACTGGGGTGGCTAAGAAGCAAGGCAAAAAATCACTGAAGATTCAAAGGGCAGCTTAATGTGTATTGCATGAATGAATGATTTAGTTTAGGTACATCCCAATACATATACTTAAGCACTACTCCATGCAGTTTTGTGATAAATACGGTGTTCACTGAACAAGGTGTGTAGTGTGCTTATACACAACCAATAAAACAACTGAATGCTTGACAACATGAAAAGTCATTATACCTTTAATTATCTAATTGATGACAAGAATGTTGTCTGAATGCCATAGTGAATAATTTAAGAGTGTAGAATGTAAACATTCTGTAAATATTTCTATATTAAAAATTATAGAATTACAACATTAACGTTGTCACATTATTGATACAGTTGCAATTGTAGTTTTTCTGCATTGTAATTGCAATTGTGATGCCACTGAGCTGCAGTTAAAGGTGCAGTAGGTGATTGTCTTCAGAAACATTTTTTGTAGTGCTGGTTGAAAGTCTCTTCACATTTCAATAGTAATTTTTGATGTAAATGATTTAAATGTATTTATATGTATTTATATATTTTGAGTAAGGCATATAGGACAAAAAAATTGTCCAATTAAAATTTCAGGCCAAAATTATGATAAGTTACTCAAACTTTTGTCAACAAATTTAAGTTTGTATGAAATTACTTCTAAAAGACCAACAACTTGGCCTAGCATCCATAAAAAGATTGTTTTTAAAAGGGCTTCAAAAAGCCATGATCTGAAGTATGACACCATGTTTGCAGTATTTCATTTAGACAGGTATGTTTTAAAGCTATTTTAGTCATGCAAAACTTGAGTAAGTTAGATTGTTTCCTTTTTTTTTTAAAATGGGCTCTGTCCATAGAAGTGTTTTTCAGTCACTAAAAACGTCCAGTGAAAGACTGACTATTTTTAAATTTGCTTAAATGTTTTAATTTTTGAACTTTTTACAGCATCAATACTATACTCAGTTAAAGGTGCAGTAGGTGATCTGCCAAAATGCTAACTGGTTAGCATATTATCTTTGGATGGCAGGGGAGGGACTGTTTCAAAGCCACGCCTCCTGAATTTGCAAACGCGCACACCGCGACATGACAGCAGACAACCGACTAGTTCATGTCATTCGCCAGTTAGAAATGTAGTTAGTGGCTGGCCGGCGACATGCAGGAATTATATCCATTACTAAGCCACACCTAAATGCTATTTCAGATAATATTCAGAGTAGCATGGTAAACAGTACATGTAGGCTGTCATTGTTTAATAATGAACCAATGTGAATATAAAAGCAACCTCAGCTCAGTAAAGCAGACTAGGCGGAATAGCGCTGTTTACTGTACATTTGTACTTGTTCAGCCATGATGTCATCCTTCCTCTAGCGGGCAAAACTAACTCCAATACTGATTCAGGAGTTTAACAAGTTTCAATTCAGCATTTGATTTTACTGTGGCTGTATCGTCTTGTGCACGTCATGAACGTGCGGCACGAATGCAGACATGCACGCGATAATTGCGGATATGCGTGAACAGAGATGTGCAGAAGCCCATGTCTACATTTGTTGACAGACAGTTTGGGCTACATATCGGAATTATGGGAGATGTCAACCCAACACTATTTTAATTGGGTGAACATTTTTTTTTTGTTTAAAAGCATTTAGATCATTTACCTTAATAATTACTATTGGAATGTGAAGAGACTTTCAACCAGCACAACAAAAAAATGTTTCTGAAGACCATCACCTACTGTACCTTTAAATAGACCTTCCATTCATTTAGTTGTTCAAGTGTCAAACGAGGTGAAAACAAGCACTATTCGTGAGGAGCTGCGAACACAGTTGAAAATTAAAAGTTAGCGTCACTTGTTGCGTAACACTTTATTTCGATGGTCCATTTGAGTATTAGTAGACTGTCTACTTAATATCTGTTGATACTGATATTCAACAGACATTTAACTGACTATAAGAAACTTTGCAAGTACATGTCAACTTACACTAACCCTACCCCAACCCCAACCTAACAGTCCACTTATAATCTAATGAGAATTAGTTGCAATGTAACTTTAATTTAACAAACAGACCACCAACATAAGGTGTGACCACTCGTTGCAATGTAAGTGTAGGTGTAAATAGATGACAAGATAATTCTGGATTAAAGCTCTCCTTTTTTCTGAGTTTTTTTTAGTTAAATAACAAAACATAAGTAAATAGCGCTCTTTCACCTAACCTGCTTTACTGAGGTGAAGTTTGGCTGCTGCTCCTCTCTCCCATTTATTTATTTATTTTTATTCTTTATGTGGCCTCTGAGCCAGTAAAGACTCTTTTAATTATACAACAATGTAGAATAATACTTGCTGCTGGATTAGTATTTTTAACTTTAAGCACGGTGTATCGGAATCTACTCTCCTGTCGCTAGTCTGTGCTGTTTAAAGCACGATCTGTCAACAAAAAAAGCTTTTGCTTTATCTGACACTATATTAGAACATAAGATGGACTTGGTAGAGGTGGAGTTATTTAGATCCTACTTAATTTACAGTACAGCATGTGTCCTCTGGCAGTTATCAAATTGGACTTTGTTGAATGTTTTGTTTTGAGTGTCCCTGCATATTTTGACTGCTGAGTCTACAAACCTCCCTAGACTAATAAAGACTTCATGTCTGAATTTTCAGAGATGTTGTCCTTTTTTCACCTTCAATTTGTAAGAATCATTATTTTGGAGGACTTTAACATGTACATGGACATAAACTCAACAACAAAAGACTGTTTATCTTTATTGCAGTGCTTTGATTCAAACCAACTTGTGGACTGTCAAAGACTGACAAAGATCATACATTGGATCTTGTAGATCTGTTGAGCCCTCTGATTTTTCAGATTTTATTGAACGTCTACTAAGTCGGGTGTCTTAGCTTGAGGATCTTGATATACAAGGTTTCTATGCTAAATTCATTCATTCATTTTCGTTTTAGCTTAGTCCTGTTAATAATCTGGGGTCGCCACAGTGGGATAAACTGCCAACTTATCCAGCATATGTTTCAGACACATTTAGCTGTGAGATGTTAGTCAGATAACATTTCTATGTTCCTTCTTAATACCAACTGTTTAAAAAAAAGATTTAATATATATTATATATTTAAAATATATATAAAATGCTTATGATATACAGTTTGTTTAGCTTCAGGCTCTGCTTCAAGAAGTGGTCCGGTGAGCGCCAGCACACACACCCATTATGTACATCTCGACATGCGAAAGTGTTCCTCCATATGTTTTCATCGAAGTTGTTCACAATACTTATCCATCCACAGAATTTGTAATGTAGTCAAATGTGTAGACATATTATATGTTTACAAATACAAGCACAGCAGTTTAGAGATAATTTTTGGTTAATGATTAACCGGTATTTTGGAATGGATGTGTGAGTGGTCTTTTCCTGAGTAAATCCGGAATGTCCTTGTCTTTTTGATCAGCACTTTTTTTTATTTTCTGGATATTTTCTGGTCTCATTATGTGAAAAGGGCTCTGTCTCTTATGTATGCTCTGCACATTGGTACAATGAAGACCTATGTGCCAGGAAGGCTGGATGTCATAAAATGGAGCGGAGGTGGTGCATAACTGGTTTAATTGTTCATCACCAGGTCTGGGAAGACAGCTTACTTGAATATAAGGCTGAAATTGTGTCTGCCAGATCTGCTTATTTTTCAAAATTAATTGTTTGAAAAAACCTGAACAACTGTTTTACTAAATTAGCAGGCTACTTTAAACACCTCTTCTATTGTTCCTGGTCCATCTTATCTTTGTAATAGGTTTTAAAAAAAAAAAAAAACACACACTTACATAACCATTACTCGCGTGTGGTAAGGTTTTAAAAATGAAAGCTACAACCTCCATAATTGATCTGGTTCCATCTTGTTTGTTCAAATCATGTTTTGATTCCATATGTCCTGTTGTAAATGACTTCCTGATTATAGATTATTAATTTTTCAGCCCTCGCCCAGAAAGGGTGGTACGTCTTGGGCAAAGCTGGTTTG
>CAIGQQ010029660.1:0-10281 GCA_903798035.1 Danio albolineatus
TTTCCTTCTGTTTTTTCTTGTTTACTCAACTTTTGAAAACATCAGCTACACTGACTGAAAATAATTTGTCAGTGAAACAAAAAATGTCTAGTTGAGTCAACTTAACATTAGTAGTTTTCTGGAGACGTGCACCTGCAGGACAACAAATCTTTTTAAGTTGTGCCAACTGAACATTTCTTGTCTGCAGGACTGTAATGACATAAGTTGAGTGAACAAAAAAATACTGAAGGAAATTAGTACTAAGAAATAATATGTTAGCAGAGCAAAGTTGAGCTAACTGAACATTTCTTGTCTGAATGGCCTGAAATGACGTAAGTTGAGTGAACAAAAAAATACTAAAGGAAATTAGTACTAAGAAATAAAATGTTATCAGAGCAAACACACATGGCTCTGTTTTTGAAGTTGAGCTAACTGAACATCTCTTGTCTGAATGGCCTGAAATGACAAAAGTTGAGTGAACAAAAAAATACTATTGGAAATGAATATTAAGAAATAAAATGTTATCAGAGTAAACACACATGGCAAAAACAAAACAGACACAAATTTTAGCAAAACATTTATTTTCTTGCAATACTTCACTGAAGTAACTAACCTCCAAAACAGGGGCATCAGTAGTACTGCTGTTACAATCACAAAACATTTTAACAATGCCACCATATAATTTGTGTGCCTAAGGGGCATGTAATACAGTTAGAACATACTGTAAGGTGAAAGTCCCATGCTCACACAAACTAAGCAAGTTTACCTTTTAATATTTTTTTCAAGCTATTAAGTAGGACTGTGCAATTAATCGCAAAAAAGAAATCGCATGCAATTTCAAAATCGCATAAGGCTGCAATTTTATCTATTAGTTTATTTTGATTTTTGTTCACGTTCTTGTGCGCATGATTTTAATATGTTAACCAATCAGAGCTGACTCAGCACACCGGCCAATTACAGCTGAGCGGGAGAAAGATGTTAACCAATTAGAGCTCACTGCGCACAGGACGAAGTTGAGCTGGAGAACCGATAGGAAGTTTTGATTTACGTTAGTTTTTATTTATTGTTCTGACTGGAATTGAGGTTAGTTCATCTTTATTTGTTCATGTTGTCGGTTTTTAAGACAATTTATTACAGTTTTGTTGATCAAGCAGTGAGTGCTGCTGTGTACTGTCTGTTTTTAACTAGAGTTAAAGTTAGTTTATCTTCATTTATTTTATGTTTTTAAAGACAGTTTTACTGCAGTTTTACTTATTAAACTTAATACTGTGTTATTTCATTGTGAAATGTTTTGTTTTGCACTTCTTGTGCACTGAATAAATTTAAAATGCGTGTATGTAGCGCGTTTGAAGAAGCAAAAACAGCTGCCAAAATCACAAATAAAATCACAATCGCAATATTCGTTCCAAAAATTGCAATATGATTATTTTGTCCATATTGCACAGCCCTAATATTAAGTAAACAAAAAAAAGATTACATGTCCTAATCTCCAAACGCACAAGTTCACAGCATGCAGTCAAATCTACTCACTTAAAACAGTTGGGTTAATAATAACCCAACAGGTAACCCAATGATGGGTTAATTTGGCATCGACCTTCTGTTGGGTTATTTTAACCCAATCCATTGGGTTGTTAAGTTTAACCCAACTATTTGGGTTACAAAAATAACTAATTTGTTGGGTTATTTTGACAAGTGGCTTAACCTCTATATAGTAATAAATTATTATTAATATTTTATTATTATAATAGTAGTCGTCATCTTTATATGTAAATACAAAACACAGCTTCTAATACATTGGCAATACTTTATTTAAATCCATGAATTCAGTGCCACCCCTCCCACAATAACAACCGCCTGAGAGCAGTTTAGATTATCCCTAAGCAGCAAAAGGGTTTTGTCTCTGTTGCTGCTCCTCCTCTAAGTACTGAATGAAATACAAGTATACACACATGAATTAGATAATGTCTAAATTTTATTGTCATAAATATTGCACCTAGAGGTCGCAAATAAACAAATTCTTGTTTTGCCTCCTGGTATGAGGGTCGCACAATCTGTATGGCAGTGGAGAAAGGACAGCTGGCAGAGTTGTTAAAGCACAATCTCCAAAGCGGGATCTCCAAGGCTGTCTTTATATAAAACAGAAAAAACACAATAATTAAACTCAAAACAAGCCCCTTACATCAAAGGTGAAATGCTACAAATTAGGATTAAAACAGAGCTGTTATACAGGATATTCTCACCAGATGAAATGTTTGCTTGAACTGGTAGATCCAAGGTTCTCTTCTCTTTTTTAACAATTTGAGAGAATCCGCAGTGATGCATCTCCCCAGACCTTAAAAACTTTATCTTTGGTGTGTGTGGGTATAAAATACCCGTCCTGAGCAATCTAAAAATAAATAAACAAAAACAGCACTTAAATCCATGCCACACAAACAGCACACTGGATTTATTAAAAGGGATATTTTACACAAAAATGGAAATTCTGTTATCATTAATTTACCCTCCCTTTGTTCTAAATCTCTCCTCAGATGAACACAAAACATGATATTTTGAACAATATAGTAACTAAACCATTCTTGGTCCACAGTGAGAAACACCCATACACCCATTCACACGCGTACACTACGGTCAATTTAACTTTACCTATACTGCATGTGTTTGGACTGTGGGGGACATGCAAACTCCACACAGCAATGCCAACTGACCCAGCTCCAGGACATGATGGATTCGCCTCTGCTGCTCCTACTCCTCCACATAACAAATGATGTTTGCTTCAACCTTAAAACAGAAATTTTAAATTGTAAATTTGCACATGTATGCAGGACCAAACAACAACAAAAATCATGTACTTACCCAGTTTAACAATGGAGAACTGATAACTGGAAGGCTGCAGTTGATCATCTCCAGGGGTATCTTAAACAGACAGAGAGAGAAAAAAAAACTATGAAAATGTGCATGCACTTTTAGCTGCAGGATTGGTCTTTTATGTGAGTTCTGTGCATCACATTTGCAAATTTGGTGGGCAAATAAGGTCCATTTTATTGTGCACTGATGTTCATCAGTGTGCTTAATTCACATGCCCAGAAACTTGCAAAACAGAGAAACTCCTGATCACAGATTTCTACTGGAATAACTGGAAACTGTCAGTAAACTGTCATAACACAACGATTAATATAAATAGGTTAATGTCTGTAATTTTCTGAAATGTGCTTAGACTCTATTAGCCATACTTACCTCTGGCCTCATGCCTGATACAGAGTCTAATACCATATTCACACTCAAATAAGTGTGTGTATCGGTGCATTTTTACATCATGTAAAATTAGAAAATACAGAGCTGTTGTTTTCTCACCTCTCAACAAGATTATCAAGGAGGTCCAAAGCTCGCTCAGTCCAGCACAACCTACAGTGAACAAACAAAAAGAAAAGATTAAACCACAAATTAACGTGAGCTGACAGACAACATTTATTAGTTCAGTGGTCACAGCATCACTAAAATCTCACCTGAATTGAAAACGGTGCAAGGACAATGTATGTTTAAGGGCTTGTATTATTATACAAATGTTACATAAATGTTAAAATTATTTTATACACACACACACACACATACATATCTATCTATCTATCTATCTATCTATCTATCTATCTATCTATCTATCTATCTATCTATCTATCTATCTATCTATCTATCTATCTATCTATCTATCTATCTATCTATCTATCTATCTATCTATATATATAGGCTATATTTAATTGTTATATGACATATTTAACTGATTAAACATTTCTATTAGCATCTAACATTATCAGGGTGTGGTTTCATTCCTGTAGGTTAGTATAAGATGTAGGGAAAATGCAATTTTCAGGGCCTTTAATATAGTACAGACAAACAGTAATAATAACATTTAGCTGTCAGTAGTTAATAATCAAGTACCTACCTTGAAATGGACAACGAATCCTCTTCTGATAAAAGATGATATAGCAAGCTTCTGCTCTGCTCTCGTCCAGGATGAGTTCTTCTTGACTACAGAAAGAAACGTTGCGATCCATTCAGCACCCTCTAGCGGCGAATAATAACTAATAATATAATGCTCCGATTCCGTACTTCTTGGGAAAACCAGCAACTTCCTGAATAAAATGTAGCATATTTACGTGTTTATATTAGCATTTAGATGTTACAATACAGTTTCCTAGCCAAAGGAAAATGTTTTTAATAAAAAGACAACATACCTTAACCAGGACTGGACGCGATTCCGGGTTGATGTCTCTGCTGGGTCTTAAAAGGCAAGAATGACGGCCGAATATTTCAAATATGTGAGAAAAAAGAGAGCCTTTTTTCCGTAGATAGATCGACTATGAAGCGCGCGTTTGCATCATCAATAATTAAGAGTCCAGGTGCAACGGATGTTAAAAAAAAAACACAGCATAGTTGAAAGGCACTTTGATAAAGAAAAAAAAAACAATATTACTGCGTTAGAGCTTAAATAAACTTTATAACGCAAAACAACATCACGTACGCATAGCTGTTCTGTGTCAGTTAAATCAGCTGACTGTTGAAACTCAAAAATCTTGTATTTTAGCCCCTTTATCTTTTCATACACAAACATACACTACGGACAATTTAGCTTACCCAATTCACCTGTACCGCATATCTTTGGACTTGTGGGGGAAACCAGAGCACCCGGAGGAAACCCACGCAACCACAGGGAGAACATGCAAACTCCACACAGAAATGCCAACTGATCCAGCCAAGGCTCGAACCAGCGACCTTCGTGCTGTGAGGCGACATCACTACCTACTGTGCCACCGTGTCGCCCTATTTTTATTTTTATTTGATTAATAATAAGCAGTTGGAATATACGCACTGTCACTTTAAGAACCACGTGGATATGATTTACGGTAATGGAATATTCCCTCAATCTTTACGTTCTTTAATCACATAACAAAAGAGAGATTATGTGAATTATCACTAAGCGCCGCATCTGCACACATTTAGGTGCACCTTGAACTAAAAGATGACTTTACATGACTGCAGGGCTTGACATTGACAACTTTTTTAATCACCAGCCACTGCGGCTAGTAGTTTTCCACCGTTACTAGCCACTCACCATTTTCACTAGCCACAATTTTGTTGTTGGGAAAATATATTTTATATGCATAAATTTGACTTTGGCATTGCAATTAGTTTTCTTTCACAGGACTTTTCAGGGCTCAACACACTAAGGATTTACCCATTTCCTTCTCTGGCCACACCAAACTAATTAGTTTCTTGTCATAAATTTTAAATAATGTGTCAAAACACGCTAAATACTGCTGTATACATACACTTTTTATTCAATAATTCAATTAAGATTTAAAAATATATATATTCTCACACATCTAAAACAATGCACAGTGGTCTGTTCTGGCTCAAAATCTTACATCAGCAGTTCACTCTGCATACAACAACATATTAAAGCAATATTATTGTAAAAAATGATTATTGAACTATATTAACAAAAAATAACAGCAAGCAAAAAAAAAACAGGTAATAAACATTCCGTGCACGATCATGGAAGGATGATGCCGTGCACACGGTTAATGTTAGGCCAATTAATAATCTGTTTAAACTTAGAATGGTTAAAGTGAAAGCGACAAAAACTGCTGCTGTTTACTAATGCCCCATTCACACGAGGCTTCAGGGTCAACGCTTGTCATAGCAGCGTCAGCCAATGAAGTTAGTCTACAATGGGCTACTGTATGAGCTGGTGTATTTGCATACAGCGATCTGATTGCTGACGCTTCCGTTGGCGCTTGAAAAGTTAAGAAATTCCCAACTCCTGTAGCGAGCAACACCGCTGAAGCGGCGCCGACGGATCCAGAATGTAGTTCGGCAACGCCTGACGTCACCCATTCAAAGTGAATGGGAAGCGTTGACGCTGACGCCCCGTGTGAATGGGGCTCGTAGTGGGCAAAAGGAAAGCCTGTCTCACCGTGCGCGTGATCCTTTGCTCGCGCGAAAAGCTGTTTTTGTCAGTCATGCTGCTTCTCGATTCTAAGATCACATTTACACGCATATAGACAAACGGTCATAAACTAACAGGCTAATCTGTTGTGACGAGCCAGCACTGGTAATTTAAAATGAGTTTTAGCCAGCCAAAGTGGCTAGTGGGAGTGGCTGTCTAACCCGCCACAACTGAAATCTAATGTAAATGTATATTCGTCGAAGACAAACAACAAACACCCGGAAATTATATCATATTAACATATAAGAAGCCTTTGCTAAATATCACACAGTTTGCATATCAAAATCATTCACAGAAATAAATCCATAAGGTTCATTTTTAAACCTTGACAGATCAGGGTTAAAGTTCACAGTTCAATTGAAACGTCCATGGACGTTAATAACTTACAAAGTTAGCAAAAAAAAATAGATAAAGTGTCTTAAACAAAGAACAACAATCTTGGAACACTTACTATTAAGATCACTCTTCCACGCGTTGCCTTTTCCCCATCGAAGTTCAATCCTTTAGAAAGTTTTCCCGCACTGAGACGTTGACGTTACGTAAGCACAACCATCGCGTAACGAGGGCGTGGTTTAGCTCAGAGAATGATGCGTAAACATATTTTGAGTGCTTGGTTTATTTATAAATATTGGATAATAAAAGTATGCTCCATATCTTTTTGTACAGAGTACTAAGTAAACGCGAGATGAAAATGTACATAACTGCAGATGTGCACCAAATAAAGTTGAACTGCAAATTAAGTTTCAAATGAAGTTACTATAAATATTGTAGTGTTTTTTTTTGGTTTTGTTTTAATAACAATGTGAAGAATAACAATGGTTATTATTGTATTAATAATAATAATTATTATTATTATGATAATATATATTATAATAATATTATTTTCACTCAGCATTTACTTTTTAATACAAACTATGAAAGGTTCTATACGGCAATTGATTATTCTTTTTTTTAGAACGTTTAACATGTTTAAAACCTTTTTTTAATAAACAAAATGTTATGTTACTTGTATGTTGCATAAAAAAGTCAGATTGACTTAACACAAAAAAACAAGTTGGCAGAAGCTTTTTTGGATGAACTAGCAAAGTGTTGCTCAAAAAACTCATCTTTTTAACTTAAAGAATAAAATCTTTGTTTAAGTTGATTGAATGTGTTAAATGTAGTTGTACAGATTTTTTTACAGATTTTTGCTGAACCAACAAAAAAAACCAAGCAATTTCAACATTTGTCAAGTTGTATTTTTTACAGTGTAGTGTCTTGTTGGCTGGAAACGCTGCTTTATTCACTGATGCCTTATGTCAGGGATCACCAATCTCGGTTCTGGAGGTCCGGTGTCCTGCAGGGTTTAGCTCCAACTTGTCTCAAAACACCTGCATGGATGTTTCAAGTATACCTAGTGAGAGCTTGATTAGCTTGTTCAGGTGTGTTTGATTAGGGTTGGAGCTAAAATCTGCAGGACACCGGCCCTCCAGGAACAAGTCTGGTGATCCCTGCCTTATGTGATATTCCAGTAAATCTTAATATGGAAACACAGCTGATGTTGAATGTCTTCTTCCCTTCAGACGAACGGAGATGTGATCTATAGTAAAGTCCTGACGGGGAACAGGAAGGTTTTCCGCCTGGAGGCTGATCTGGACGCGACTGCAGACGAACTTCATGATATTTTGTTCTTCAGGGTGGAGGAGATGCATGAGTGGAACCCCAGCATCAGACGCATCACGGTCAGACTCTATTATCAGTACGATACTGCTAAAAAAAATCTAAAAGGAGTTTATCAGAGTTCACACTCTATGTGAAATGTGCTGTGCGATCAGCAATGGGTTTTCAGCCACTGATAAACTACCGGTGAAAGGCGTCACTGTAAAGCATGCTGTTCTTACTCGTTTCTTTTCCAAATATCTACAGATTCTTAAAATGAAGGAACAGTTTCTAGACAAGCGAATCACAAAATTGTCTTGTTTTAATACATAATGAGTCAAAATTTTGTGATTTTCCCCTCTTTAAACAAGCAAAATAATCTGCCAAAAGGGTAAGTGAAAACCATAGGCGGAGTGTGTGTAAGGCTGGGGAAGGCTTAGCCTCACCCTGGCCAGCATACCTGTCAACACTCCCGTTTTTACCAGGATTCTTCCGTATGTTCTGTCCCGCTATCATCCAGTAAAGGTGTTTTCCCATATTTCTCCCGTATTTTCAGTCTTTCTCTGAAGGGTGGCGATAAACATTAAAGAGCCGATCCTCCCTATACGCAACCCATACCGCCGCACCACCAGGGGCCGCCCCTTGCTCTTAAATGTGAGTCAGTTCTGTGCTTTTGCTTTATTTAGGCATGAAACACTTTGAAATAAATATAAAAACGGCGGGATTCCCTTTCCTTTTCATTACAGGTGCCGTCGCTCCTCCTGTGCAATCCTCAACACAGTCATAAAGCGGTGCGTGACTGTCAGACGCGCTCCATAGTGATAAACACACGCTGTTTCCCAAACCCATTCTGTACACGCGATTAGAAGCGGAGTGAAAGTGGATACTGGGTTTAGGGTGTGTGTTTGAACAATCATAAACACATCATTAATAATAATAACAGCTAAAGATGTCCATCTTGATGTTTTTTTTTCAAACACAACTAATTTAGTCCTAAATGAGCATAAAGCGTGAGGAAAGCAGTCGAATGCTTCATTATAGCGTTAGATGTGTGCATTGTTAAAGTGACGCCTCTGTTATTTAATGTAATCAAACTAAAACTCGAAATAAATGAGATTCATTCGCTGCTCTTTATTCAGAATGTGTGAGTTATACAGCGAGAAACAGATTAATGAGATTTGATAACTTCATTTTATTTCTTTATAATAGCTCATTTTAATAAGCTAAACTGTTTGATAATGTATACTATTACATTTACTTTTGTAAATAATCATATTAAAACATAGTACTAACCGTTTAACTTTATTTACAATGAAACAGCTCCAGAAGAACATATTTAACATGGGGATTTTATTTTGGAGGGTGGGGGTAGAGGGGGGGTGTTTTTATTTAAATTCAATAGATCATATTTTACTTTTAATACAACAAATGATTTCCTCATGCTGTTACAGATGGTTTTTACAATAGCAGCACGTCGTGTACTTACTATATCAATATATAGTACACAAATTTAAATAAAAACATGGCAAATTTAATATAGAGAGGGTTAAAGTCAAAAGTATTCACCCTCCTGTGGAATTTTAGATGTTTTCGAAATATGTTTTGCTTGATGGGGGGCGACACAGAGGCGCAGTGGGTAGCACAACCGCCTCACAGCAAGAAGGTTGCTGGTTCGAGTCCTGGCTAGGTCAGTTGGCGTTTCTGTGTGGAGTTTGCATGTTCTTCCTGTGTTGGCGTGGGTTTCCCCCACAGTCCAAACACATGCGCATTTGGGGAATTGGGTAGGCTAAATTGTCCGTAGTGTATGTGTGTGAATGAGTGTGTATGGGTGTTTACCAGTGATTGGTTGCAGCTGAAAGGGCATCCGCTGCGTGAAACATGCTGGATAAGTTGGCGGTTCATTCCGCTGTGGCGACCCCTGATTAATAAAGGGACTAAGCCGAAGGAAAATGAATGAATGAATAAAATCTGATCTTCTAAACACGTTGCAGGTTCTGAAACACGTGGGGGCAAACACCATGGTAACGCACGAAGTGTCAGCGGAAACTGCGGGGAACCTGATTGGCCAGCGGGATTTCCTGAGCGTCAGACATTCATCCAAGAACGAATCATGTGTTTATCTGGGTGGAGCTGCAACACGGTTTGAGTCTCTGCCACCACAGCCGGGCTTCGTCAGGTAGACTATACTTTAATAAACTATTAACAGTGTACTAGTATACTTTACTTTATACTACAGTAAACTGTGGTGTATTGTAATACAATATGCCCTAGTTGTAGAGAACTACAGTAATTGGTCATTTGCCTATATTACTGCAGTTGTGGTGTTACCATAGCAACTCCATAATCACCACAACAAATCAATTACTATATTTGTTGTGTTACCATAGCAACTATAGAATCGCCACAGCAGATTTATTACTGTAGTTGTTGTGTTACCATAGCAACTATAGAATCGCCACAGGAGATCAAATACTGTAGTTGTTGTGTTACCATAGCAACTGTAGAATCACTACAACAGATCAATTACTATCGTTCTTGTGTTACCATAGCAACTGAAGAATCACCACAACAGATTAATTACTATAGTTGGGTTACCATAGCAACTGTAGAATCACCACAACAGATCAATTACTGTAGGTGTTGTGTTACCATAGCAACTG
>CAIGQQ010029665.1:4758-29419 GCA_903798035.1 Danio albolineatus
TATTATTATTATTATTATTATTATTATTATTATTATTATTCTACAAATGTCTTGATAGCATTTCTTGAATTTGAATATAAACACGTCTGAAAACATTTAATTTCTTCAATCAAAAATAAAACGTTTAAATTCTAAAGAAACGTCATCAGAAGTTTACAGAATAACACAAAAACATACCAAAACTTAACTATAAAATGTAAACTCCAGAGAACGGTGCTCTAAATTTTTCACTAGCTGTATATATTTCCACACGTCTTTCCCAACTTTATTTGATTTTTCATCCAAACAAAGAGAAACCAATTTCAGATCCCTTTTTTCCTTTTCCCTAAGTACTATTTGACGTATCCACATGCAGACAGTCCCAATGTCTCTAAAACGCCTCTGTCCTCCATTTGTGCCCCTCTAAACAGAGCAGTTGCTCTCAGGACAGGGTTTTTGTGGAGGTGTCGTGACCTCCGCCCTCATCCTGCTTTATCTCGGGATCATCTGTAGACACACTAAGAGTCCCGGAGCTTCTGATCGGTGCAAAGACATTGCACAAACACACTGCTGTATAATTATACTTCGCACATTTTCAGTGTCCGGGACGGGTTGTATTAATTGGCGAGGGGTATTTGAGCATCGGGCAGCTGTGGTGGTTTTGGGTGGTGGTTGATCGTGCTGTGTTCAGTGTCACTGGTGTATTTTGGGACTTTAGGTCATGATGGCTGGACGACAATCCCGGATGATTGAAAAGATCTTTTTGGTAACACACGCTTGGAAATAAAGGTACAAAAGTGGTCACATGTAATGTTCGAACATTAATCATTAATCGATAATTAATCAGTTCATTTTGAGACATGGAGGATACACTGTAAAAAAAATACTGGGTTCCACACTTTTGCTTCATATTTTCCCAATACAAACTGATTAAGTTCATTAAATCTATTTTACAAATTTAAGTGGATTTATCCTAAAAAAAAAAGTTAATTCCTTCATTTTCCTTCGGATAGTCTCTGATTTAATTGGGATCACCACAGCGTAAAGAACCACCAACTAATCCAGCATAAGTTTTATGCAGCAGATGCCCTTCCAGCCGCAACCCAGAAACACCCATACACTCTCACATTCACACACACACTGTATACACTATGGCCAATTTATTAAATCTAATTCAGTTGCAATGCATCACCATATTTTATTTAACATTTTGAAGTAAAGTTTACTCAGGATAACTAAATAAGATAACTAGGAATATTGGATAAAAAATAAATCTCAAAATACTAATAAATATTAAATGTACAACTTGAGTAAATTTTACAAACAAAAAGTCAATAAAATTTACTTAGAATTCCCCAAGTAAATTTAACATTTTTAATTAAATGTACTAATAATTTTGGTTAATCCTTTACTTGGCAAAGCTTTGAAGATTTTCTAGCCTTTTCTGAGTGAAAAATATTTCCAAGCTTTTTTCAAGTAAACCCTACTCCTCATTTTTTACAGTGTATAGCACATGTCCTTAGGCTGTGGGGGAAACCAGAGCACCCAGAGGAAACCCCCACCAACACGCAAACTCCACAGAGAAATGCCAACGGACCCAGCCGGGACTTGAACCGGTGACCTTCTTGCTGTGAGGTGACAGTGCTACCCACTGAGCCACCGTGCCGCAGCAATTAAGTTGTCCCCCTCCAAAAACAAACAAACAAAGTGCTGTGTTGTTTCAACTCATTTTAAATAAGTAGTTTGAACAAGCTGCAATATATTTATATTTTTACATATATATTATTACTGTTGGGAAAAGTTACTTGGTAATAAACCACAATCATGTGTTACTTTTTAAATAAAGTACCTAATTTTGATACTTAGTTACTTTTAAAGGAAAGTAATGCAATGCCTTTTATCATCTGGGCTGGGCTTGCTTGATTGTAATAATATAAAAAAGACATTTTATATTTTTATTTATATTTTAAGACCAAGGCGATCATGTTGCGATTAGAAAGTTTTAAATGGATTTTACAAAAGGCAACGCAAAAAGTGATGTAGATAAAAGGTTGGTCTCTCTGATGTGCTTTAGTTATTGAATTTTACTCTTCTAAATAGTGAAAAAAAAGCTGGTCTGAAAACAATAGGGAGAAAAAAAACGTATTTTTTAAGCTGAAGAAGTATGTGTAATGTGCTCAAATTTGCTGCAAAAAAGTCAAAAATAGTTTTTTTGTGAAAGTATAATGTTAAAATACAGCTGAAGTAATGATCTGTTTCAATCAGAGCAACAAATATATTATCTGTAAAAATAAAACCATATTCTGTCATGTACAGATTAAAATATATGATAGAAAGATCTTTTATGAAGTCTTTTATGAATCTTCTAAATGAAATTGCTAATATGTACAGTATAAAAACTATTGTCATTTTAGTGTCTGACATTGTAGTGTCCTTCTGCAAATCACTGTAAAAATGTAAGATAGTCAATATTTGTCAATAAATAAATAAACAGAACAATCAGTGTATTTGATGCTTGAGAATCCCTTTTTCAGTAATTATGTTAAACATTTCAAACAATCTTCCTAATCTTAAAGGGGTAGTTCACACAAAATGTTAAATGTTTTTTTGTTAATTTATTCACCCCTACGCCATATGACTGAAAACAAATTATATAAAGATGATTCCTTTGATTAACTTAATTTATTTAAGGTAATGGTTGTAAACAATTCATTTGGGCTGAATTTAAACAAACTAATTAAGTTGAACATTACTAAATTATTATTTTTCGTTTAAATTCAACACATATAAATTGCAACAATTTGTTTTAGGTAAAACTGTGGTGTTTGGGGATTCAAGATGCAAATCAACATGCTCTGTGAACTCAAAACACTCTCTCTCGCACACGCACACACTCAAAAAATACATTTTGCTGCAAGTTTAAACTACTTATTTAAAATGAGCTGAAACAAAACAATTTTGGAGATTTTTTTGGGGGGGGAAATTAATTGTTTTATCTTCAATCTACTTAAATTAGTTACGTTAACTTAATAGATTTGTGTTGGGAAAACATGAATGAATTGTGTACCATTCTGCATTTTTTACAGTAGAATTTAATACCAAAAGCAGATTTGCTAAAAGCATTGCAGTTTGAAAGGAGAGTTTAGATTGTGACGGGACACTCACGCTTCAGACTGTCGATAATATGTTGAAGAGCGTTTGCACACACACACACACACACACACACACACACACACATACACATATACACTTAAAAATATTGTGCTGCTTGTTCAAACTACTTTTTTTAAATGAGCTGAAACAACACAATTCTTGAGGTTATTTTAGACACAACTTAATTGTTTTATGTTCAATCCACTTAAATTTGTTAAAACCATTTAGTTTACTTTGAGTTGCGTTGAAACAAGACTAAGGGATTGTGTGGAACCCATAATTGTTTACAAAGTAGGTAAATCAAAATGGCTACTGACAATACATTTAGAGGTATTATAAATTAAAGATATGTCTGTGCTAGAAACTGTACATTATTAACACCATTTTAGCTGTAATCAGCAAACGCTCTTCAACATGTGAAGCGTGAGTGTCCAGTCACATCTAAACTCTCCTTTCAAACCGCAATGCTTTTAGCAAATCTGCTTTTGGTATTAAATTCTACTTACATGCTGCTAATGTTACAATGCTTTTGAAAGGCAGCCTATCAAAGTGCGTTTATGTGCACTAGCATGCTAACCATAAAGCATTATGTTTTCACTCCGTTTCTCGGTGCACTAAAGTTGACCAGCTGTTGGGTGTCAAAGGCCAGTTGTACCATAAAATCTAATTTATGTATGTTATGTCTTAGCTCAAGATTTCCATTACATTTTCGCATGCCGTTTCACATGCCAGGTTTTAACATACAGGCAGATGTCTAGTAAAGTGGAAACACACACCCATATTTAAGTACCAGTTTACTGTACTTACACCGCTGCCACTGCTTATAATAACATGGTAAATTAAATTAAATGATGCTAAAAATCAGGGTTATTGAAAAAAAAAACTGTCATTCTCAAGATGTATAGAGTAAAACATCTGGAAACTTGCTAACATGCTAATATCAACACATTTTTCAAATTAAAATAATTATATCTAGATATAATATATAATATATAATAATGAATCATATCTAGAAAAACAGGCTTAATGTAATTCAATTCACTTTTTTAATATCCACAAAGACATAAATTGTCCTTCCAAGGCATTTGAAGCAGTAATATTAAAATTTTATTGAAACTAAAAAGAAGTTTGTGGCCTGAAAAACAAGTTAACATGGTAACTAACACAATTTAATTGCTATCTTAGTTTATCTGTGATCAAATTGTCAGTTAATAAAACACTAATGAAGGTTTATGCATGTTTCCTTAATCTCCATAAAGATATGCCTTTTGAGACAAAAGAAACACTTTGCTGGACATTAGCATGCTAACAGCAGTCCCTGGTTGAAGAGCTGTTGTGTGTTCATTTGTTATCTTAGTATTAATAATTATCAAATATAAATATGAAGTTTTATGCTTATTTGTGATCCGATTATTATTAATAATAAAGCCTGTTAGGATTTATAAAGTTTTCTTAATGTTCACATAGGTAGCTATGTGGTGCCTTTAAATGCACAAGAAGCCTAATTAGCTTGCTAACGTCAAGCTTTATTGACATTAGAACCCTTTTTTTAAAAACCGTTTATTAGTGGGCTGAAAAACCTTTATAGGCTAATAAACAATCTAACATATGTATACTTTATGAAGTCTTAATGTCCACCGAGATTTTCAGGGTTGAAGAAGCCTCTTGCTACATGCTAATTTGCTAATATCCATTATTGAGATACAAAATTTTGTATAGATTTTTTTTTTTGAGAAATATTAGTAAAAAGATCTAACAGTGAAAGTTTTATGTGCATTTTACCCATGTCAACAATGATATAAAGTCAGCTTTAAGCAAGTCCTCACATATATGCTAACTTGCTAACAACAATGAAACTACCAAATTGTTTATTTGTTGTCTGAGTATTCATAATTATCAAATATAAATATGGAGTTTTATGTGTATTTGTGATCTGATTATTATTATTATTATTATTATTATTATTATTATTATTATTAATATCAATAATAATAATAATAATAATAATAATAATCATAATCATAATAAATAAAGCCTGTGATCATTTATAAAGTTTTCTTAATGTTCACAAAGATAGCTACTGTATGTTGTGCCTCAAGTCTAATTAGCTTGCTAACGTCAAAACTTTATTAAAACCATAACCTAGTTTATTTGTGGGCTTTAAAACATTAATAATAAACAAACAAATATATGTATACTTTATGAAGTCTTTGTAATGTCCACTGAGATGTAAAGTGACTTTCAGGGTTGAAGAAGCCCCCTGTCTACATGCTAATTCGCTAATAATCCATTTTTGAAATACACAAATTTTAATAGATTTTTTTTTTTTGGAGAAATATTGATAAAACTATCTAACAGTGAAAGTTTATGTGCATATTCCCTTGTCAACAATGATATAAAGTCAGCTTTAAAGCAAGTCCTTACATATATGCTAACTTGCTAACAATAATGAAGCTATCAGATTATGTTTATGTGCAGTCTGAGAAACAATAAAGTCCAAATTAAATTTACTGTATAAATTTAATTTAACTATTAAACCACAGATCTTTGTCCTGTCTTTTTACTCTTTAATCAAAACGTATAACTAGCATTTGCCTAACTTTGCTTCAGTTTTACCCAAGCCTTATTTAATAACTCTAAGCACGACCCAGTGTATTATATTGGCAGTAACCATGTACGAGCTCCAGGCTGTGTAATGTCACTGACAGATGACAGTCGCTGTAACCCTGCAGGAATATCACGAGTGCTTCAAACAGAGGTGGCTGGCTTGCCAATTTCTCACTGCAACTGTATATTCATTAGACTAATGCTTGAAATACTTATAGCCATGTGCTTTGGGTGTATATTTTAGTTTGTTCCGATCGCCAAAAAAAAAAGGCCAGCAATAGACTTCAAGGTCATTCTACCATCTAATACAATGATAATAATAATCAAAAATAATAATACAAGCACTTTACATTTTAAGGAATATCAGGATTAATGAATCTCTAAGCTAAAATCAGCTACCAACTAAGATTTACATGTAAATAGTGAATAAAGAAATTAAAAAATGTCATAAAAGATGTTTTAAGACCCTTTTTAAAAGCATCAGATGTTTGTGTTCAGGGAAGAGAATTCCATAGGCGGGGGGCAGCGGCGCAGAAGGCTCCGTCCCCAACAGTCCGGGTCTTAGTCTTAGGGGGAAGCAGGCGGTGAGCATTTGTGGAGCGAAGAAAACGTGCTGAGTTCTGTGGAGTAATAAGGAGGCTTTTTTAAGGTAAATGGGAGAATCGCTATGGATACACTAATGTAACGTTTACTCAATCTGGGCTGAAATTGGACGCCAGTGTGTAGAGACTGAAGAATTGGTGTGATGTGCTTGTATTTAAATCACTGTTGTGTATGTGCTGGAGTTTCTGAATGCTCCTAGAAGGAAGCGTGATCTGGAGTTTTTTCAGCATCATGTTGGGTGAGTGTGGGAAGTATACTCTTGCTATATTCCTGAGATGATGAATAGAGATGTTTGATTTGGGCCTCAAAGGTTAGATTAGGATCAAACCGAACACCAAGATTGGTGACTGATGGTGACATGGAAAGGTCCTGGACAGAAAATGTAATAACATTTATGGTAAATCTTCTAGTCTGATAAGAGGAACCAATGAGATTCAGTTTTTGAGCTGTTCAGCTGGAGAAAGTTATGATTCATCCACACCCTTATCTCCCCCAGATAGGTCGTGAGTGTGGATAAAATTTGTTGATAACAACGACGATGATGGTGACAATAAGTAACTTCCAGGTTTCATAAATAATTGTATATAATTAGCCATGGAAGATAAGTCTCAATATAATACACTCCCAAAATATCTTTTTTTTTAACCCAATTTTGGGTTAAACACACTCTTAAAAAAAAAGGTTCTTCAGTGGTTCTTCAGTAGTTCTTTACGGTGGTTGAGGTGCTATTTAGCACTTTTACTGTGTAAAGAACCTTTAAAGCACCATAAAGGTTCTTCAGTGGTTCTTTAAGGTGCTATACAGCACTTTTACTATGTAAAGAACCTTTAAAGCACCATAAAGGTTTTTCAGTGGTTCTTTGGGGGGTTAAAGTGCTGTGTAGCACAACTACTACTGGTAAGCACTTGTTCTTATAGCTAATTCTCATAACTCTTATGCCGGATTTATTTGCGGAAGGGTAAAGTAACATTATGAGCACCTTAAAATATAGGTGCTATATAGCACCATTTGACAAAAGTATTATATAGCACCTATTTTTTAAGGTGCTGTATAGCACCAAAAAAGGTTCCCCCCTCGTTACGACCAAAGAACCAGTTTTGGTGCTATTTAGCACCTTTTTTTTTTTTAGAGTGTATGGACAAAAACACCAATGGGTTACATTTTTTTTACACAATTTTTGACACAATTTCTAAGCATTCATTGATGAAAAGCTTGTCATGATATTATTAGTTAAATTGCTAATGTAAGAAAGAGAGAGTTAAAGTCAGAATGAAGTAATATGTATGTTAGTGCTTGTTATAAATGAATCTGTGCACTTCATTATTTTGTAATATATTAATTGTCTTTGATATTTTTTCTTAATGAACCTTTAATCAAATATCATAACCTTGACTCCCCTCTCAAAATGACTTTTTTTTCACTTCCTGGTCACATGATATACATTTAGTGAAGGGCTATCAGTGCGTGTTTCATTTCTGTTTTGTCATTGTCCATTTGTCAGTCTTGCTTCATTTTGTTATCCAATCGCAATCCAACTTAAACAATCCAACAGGTTCCCAAAGGACAAAATTATGCACCGCCCTATATATTTTTTTTCAGGTTAGAACAATATATCAAGTAAATTAGGTTGTCAGGGTACTGGGTGGTAGGAGATAAAGCTAGGACCCAATTGCTGTAAATGAAAACTTAATTTAATTTAATAATAGGAAAACCAAATACCTTAAACCTCCCCTTGGGGGAAAAACATGGAAAATACACACTTAGCTAGACAGGACCTAGCATGACACATTTCATTAATAATTATCTCATTCTCTTCAATGGTGACTCACAAGCACAGAATTAATGACGACGGACCAGCACAGGACAGAATACACAAGGTGAATAAATAGGGAAGACAAGCCAATGAACAGACAGGTGGACAGGTGTAAACAATAATAAAACAAACAGGATAACAAGGTGGGTGGGACAAGACGTTTGACATTATTCAATTCAATTCATTCATTCATTCATTCATTTTCTTTTCGGCTTAGTCCCTTTATTAATCCGGGGTCGCCACAGCGGAATGAACCGCCAACTTATCCGGCATTTGTTTTACGCAGAGGATGCCCTTCCAGCCACAACCCATCTCTGGGAAACACATTCATACATTCTCATTCACACACATACACTACGGACAATTAAGCTTACCCAATTCACCTGTACCGCATGTCTTTGGACTGTGGGGGAAACCGGAGCACCCGGAGGAAACCCACGCAACCACGGGGAGAACATGCAAACTCCACACAGAAATGCCAACTGACCCAGCCGGGGATCGAACCAGCGACCTTCTTGCTGAGAGGCGAACGTGCTACTCACTACGCCACCGTGGTGCCATCATAAGTACAATAAACTTAAAAAATATCATTTTTTTAACAAGACGTGTGAAGTGTAGAGAGCATTTGATTTTGGTTATGTTTTGATGAGAAACTGAAGTATGAGGTGACATGAATAAAACCGTTGATCAAAAGTGATGGAAGTGAAAAACTACAGTTTTATATCTTCTCAACGCGAATTTTTGTCACTGTTTTTGTGCGCACTAGCTTATAGATATCCTAAAAACAAACAATACTGATACTAACATCTAAAACATTTTATTTTAATTTTATGGGACCAGTAAAGAGATTCAGCTAATAATCTAATGGTTTATGTTATGATATAATTATAATATTTGGGTCATTCTATAGAAACGTCAGTTTTGTCTGTCCAGAACTACTTGAAATAATAGCTTTACAATTTCTTTAAATTTTAAAATGAAACATTATGGTATTTAAGCAATTAGACCTTTTTGAGTCATCAGTGTGGCAATAATTCTTGTCTAAATGTTCATGTAAAATTTCAAACACCACAAATCTGCTCGTACCCACATAGACAGAAGGAAGATGCTTTAATTTGAGGTCAAAAACTATTATTTAAAATACAATAACATATTCATTAAAAATTACATATATGATATAAACAACATAAAAAATTAAAAAGCCTAAATAAATAATATAAAATATATAATGAAAGTTATGAAAGTCTCTTGGAGTCACGTCACTAGTTTTACTGTTTAACAAAAGTCTATTATTTTGAAATAAAAATCCCTCTTTTGAAGTAACTTGACTGTCTTCTTCCTATTTCTTGAAGATCTATGAAGAAAAGCCCACTGTAACTCCACTGTCATTGTTCAGTTATAATTGTCATATTCATCTCATGATTTCATATGAAACTTTTAGCTATAATTTTACACTGGTGTGACCTCCTTTATTGTAAAGGAAAAGTAAAAGAGACTAGAATATAAATGGATGGATTCAGTTCATTTATTGAGCTTACCATGATTGTCAACGTGAGGTTAAATACACGTTATATGGTCACTGGTTTACTTTTTCTCTGGGTAACACCGCTGAAGATCATTGGGTTTCTCATTGGTGATTCATTTGTGTCACTGATGTTACTTACTGTGTTTTTTCCCATCACATTTGCAAAAATGTGTTGAGATAAAAAAAATTAAAAGATAATAATATCACATCCACTGAATTCTGCCACACTTCTAATTTAAAGGATTGCACCGTTACTTGTCTATAAGTGATTTTCATTGTTATAGCAAATGTATGACATATCATAAAATCACACTTTTAACAGACCTGATTAAAACAAATACAGCATAATTTCCTTGTTTTTTGCATTATCATTATTTTTCTGCAGTTCTGATGGCTACACGTGCTGAAAGCGAATAAAAAAATAATTAGATTGCCATAAAAGTAGGTAAGTGACAAAAAATGGTAGGCTATATGTGATTTTTAAATAAACCTACAAAGAATCAAAATAATCATTAAGCTGTCATTTATTTGTGTTTACAAAATCAAAGGCGATCGAGTTCTATGTTAAAATCTTAGAAATGAAATATACTTTTAGACAAGTTTGAAGAGGATGAAGAGGATGTTTCTGTAGAATGACCCATTTATTGTTGAAAGGGGTTCAGCTAATCATTTTAGACCACATTTTTTATGTTTTTATATAAGATCAGATCTCTATGGAGCACTGGCTGTTGTCAGACTCCTTAAATCTCACTGAATAAATACAATTATGGATGGACGTCCAGCATTCTCCAGCCTCCAGTGCTTAGACTGCACCTCTGCACAGTAAGTTTGGCTAAATGAGAAATGGTTGTGCCCAGCTGAGCCTGGTTTCTCTCAAGGTTTTTTTTTTTTCCTTCACTTTCGTCAATCGGTGAAGTTTGTTCCTCGCCACTGATGCTTGGTTTGGGACTTGTGGAGCTGCGCATCAATGGATTTGCTCTTCACTGATTGGACTTTCAGCAGTGAAATTTAAACCACACTGAACTCTGGAAACTGGACTGACACAGTTTTAATTTACTAGAACTTCTATGTGAAGCTGCTTTGACACAATCTACATTGTAAAAGCGCTATATAAATAAACATGAACTCAATTGAATTGAAATGGCAAAATGAATCTTGCTGAGTTCAACACAATCCCAACACAAATTAAGTTAATTGTTTTTACAAATTTAATGCCTAGTTCAGACTGCATGATTTTAGCCCCGATTTTGACTCGCCGACAGATTTTGAGAAATCGCCAACAAATGCCTGAAATCACAGGCAAATCGGTGCTCAGGCACGCGAGTGACAATCACACAATATGAACTATCAAAGACGCGATCTGAGAGAATCGCCGATGAGTCGCCGATGCCCGGGAGATATTTGCCGTGCTGAATATCTGGAGCTGTCGCGATTCAAATCATGCCGTGAGAAATGTGTTTTGACTGAACATAACATCAGTGATTGCGTACAGCCAATCAGAGAGCAGCATTCACTAGTGTGGGTACCTGCAGGCCAGCGGGAGGATGAGGGAGAAGTTAAAAGTGCTCATTTTCAGTTTATTCGGACCCAAGAAATAGGGGGAAAATGAGTGTAAATTTGTCATGAGCCCCCGTGTCTGTTTGACGTGTCATGTGAGCGATATCACAACCCAACCCGGTCAAAAAAATAATAAGTTGAGGAGAAATCGCTAATTCCCTTCAAAGCCAATGAGCAAATATACATTTTCTACCCCATTAAATGCTTCTTTCTTGTCATGTAGTTAATAACAAAAGATATACTAAGTGTTTTTGGGTGTGAGACGTAGTTTGGACAAAGTTGTCTGCGATTCTTCCTATTTTGAAGTCATGCAGTGTGAAACTCCCTGTCGCCGATCCATCTTGCAGTGTAAACAAAGCAGCGACAAAACAGATAATCATGCAGTGTGAACACATCTGTGACACGACTACTTTGAAAATCATGCAGTCTGAACTCGGCATAAGTGGATTGAACTTAAAACAATTAAGTTGTCCTCCCCAAAAGTCTCAAGCAGCAAAAATAATTTCAGAGTGAAATAGTCATACTTCTGCGATTACAGTTCTACATTAACATTTCTGAGACAGTAATATTGTAAAGTAACTAATTACAATACAATAACAGTGGCTAGTTATATATAATGTATCACATTTTGGAAGAAACTCACATAACTCTTTGTTTACAGCTCACTCAGTGTGTCCGTCTACACACACGCTGCTCTGCCACCACTAAAATACTGAGAGCCCTAAAAATAGAGTCCTCTGGAAACAATCCCATCCAGAGCTTTCAGTCTCAACCAAGAGCAGGCGAAGAGCTTTGACTTACCTTGACTGGCAGTCGATGTGTACGCCATGGTGTTACTCAACGCCATGTTGAGACATCCTTCAGAAGACACTGGAAAGTGCACTGCCGTGAGCGTCGGGCTGCAAGGGGGAACAGCACTGCATTTAGATCCTAAATCCCAGTGCATCTGGTCTAACTAGATCTTATGACACAGCTCTCCAATTCGGGTCATAACCCTCTCTATGTGGAAGAAGACTCTTCGTGAAAGATCATGAAAGATGCTTTTACTCGTAAAACGCTTAACAAGAGTCTCACAGGGTGATGAGCGGCGATCGAAATATACCACATGCGAACAAGACCTTTAAAAATATCTCATTTCTACACCAGGTTAGCAGTGATTACCGTAGTAGCTAACCGTTTGTTATGTTATAACTACAGCAGTTGATCGTAATGGTATTTTCCTCACCTTTCGTTGTAGAGCGAGCAGTTTTGCAGATGTAACTTGCCCTTCACATGCTGGTCCCAGTCCTGAAAACAGCACACACACACAAACACAAGCACCACAATATGTCCGTCAGATGCTTCTCTATGAAAGTGGGAGATTTTGTTCTTTGCGTATCCCAAAAGCATATAGGCCAATTAGAGAGCTGGTAGTTCAGAGAGTCGAGGACGAATGTGAACGTGACGGACTCCCGCAGAACAACTGCGTCCTCCTCCCCACTCCACACACACATGCCAGCTGCCACCAAAACATTCACACCCCGGTGTAACCAATGAGCTGCTTTTAGTCTCATATCATGAAAAATGTTCTCGCTTATGCAGAAATATCTGGATTTAAAATTCCAGGCCAACTGGATCTCAGTAATGAATACTGAACATACTGGAGGCGAGACATCTGAATAGACATGCTGCAATGGTAGTGTGCAAAACTCACATGAAGAAAACACTACAGTAATTTATCTACATTGTTTTATAGTACTATACTACACAGCAAATTCATTAGTGTTAAATGTCGAGTGTTGCGGTAATTCAGAGTAAAGTGTTGAAATTTTTGAGTTAGATAAAGATAAAATAACCCTCTGAGTGTTTGAAGCTGATTTGCCTCCTTGTCATGCAGAGTTACAGGTATCTAACGCTAATACAGTGTTGACTACTACATCCGGGAATTTATGCAGCAATATCCCACGCCATGCTTATATATAGACATTTGTATATGCGTTAGACCAAAAATATTGAAGATTTACAGACTTTTCCCTATTTTTGGTCGAATATGTATGGAAGTATGAGTATGTGCATTCTTGTGTATGCATGTGTATATATATATGTGTATGTAAGTTTATGTGCATATGTATATGTGTGTTCATTTGGGTGTTTATATGTATTTATATTAGGGCTGTCCAAAAATTTATCGTGATTAATCTCATCCAAAATAAAAGTTTGTTTTGACATAATATGTGTGTGTTATATATATTTATTATGTATATGTGATAAACACATTCATAGAAGCCAAAACTATATATAAAAAAGTTACATCAAAGTAGTTACATCATATTCAAATGTAAAATTTGTGTCATACACATATATTTTTTATATATCTAAATATAAACCAACATTTTATCAAGTATATGCATGTGTGTATTTATATATTCATAATATAAATATAGACAGAGCACACACAAATATTATGTTAAACTTTTATTTTGGATGTGATTAATCACGATTCAACGATATGCAACGTCAAAGCGTATTTTTTTGTACATATTTTTTTGTACATATTTGCTTATTTTTTCTATATTTATACTTTTTCATATATGCATTTGTATGCCTTTGTAAGTATGTATATGTGCTCTCTTATCAGTGCTGAATTAATGATTGTAGTTGGCAGTGTTTGTTACAATATTTGAGTACTATTTAGATGTCTGAATGAATCAGGTGACCGCAGCACTCAAAAGAAACTCGAGACGCACCTGATCACCGTTACCCTGATGAAGGCAGCTCTCTGCCGAAACGCGTTGGTGTTTTAAAAATAAGCCATGTGAATAAAGGCTTTTTAAACATTTTTCCACATTTTTCGAGTGCCTTGGATTGATTTTTATTGCTTGATTTCCTGCTTGTTGTCAAGCTATTTCATAACTATAACAAGAGGCAATTCAATAATGACTTAACAGTAAAACAGCTATCAAGCATTATTTATCAATATGTGGACCTTCTTCGATATTTGGAAGCTATGGAAAATAAAAATGTAAATACGTTTGTACCGTTGTTATTGTTTACGTCTCTCAAAATGATCTATATGTGCTGTTAATAAAAGAAATACATCTTAGAACTTGTTGATGCTTTTTCCCCACTTCATTTAGAGATATCATAACACGTCGTAGATGGTTTCTTGTGGTATATCAAATGTGTCAGGATCTATCATTACCTGGAGCAAAATTTCATGATAATATCGTATGGTATCGTATCGTATTAATGTACCTGAATATCGGACTACTTATTTCATCTTATTTCTTTGTCTATCTTTGTTTACACTTGCATTTTCTTTGATTCACTCCGCAACAAGATTGTTCCAGCCAATCTAAATTAATGATTTCATTCCAAACAGAGCTATTCAAGCCATTTGATGAAATTGTATTCATATCACAATATATATCACAGAAAAAAAAATATCGCAATGTCAGATTTTTTCAATATCATGCAGCCTTAGTTTATCTGTTAACTACAGTTAACACTACAGCATGATGCAGCATTCAATAACAAAGAGTTGCAAATACTATAACATATACACAGTATTATTCACTTTACTAAGTGGTGAATGGCTCAAAAACGCTCTAGAATTTACTATAAATTGTTATGTTATTGTCTTGGTCCACAAGTGAGTGCAATGAAAGAAAACCAAAAAGTTTTAAGTAATTTCTGTCTTTTGGTGTCGTCTGTCAGAAGGATATGTTAGTTAACATTCCAAAAACATGATTGTTTGTTATCAATAAATGTAATAATCCAGTGAGATGCAGAGCTACTTGTGTTCTTAGGACAAAAGCAGTTTAAATGCAGTTAAATTACACCAAATTATTATTAACTATTATTACAAATTATTTGAAAATGGATTGTGTTTGTTTTGAATTGTGGATTGTTCCGAATTTAGCCAAAGTTTAGTTTTCATTCGTACTGTAGTTTCTTGGCAGGTAGTCACAGGTAAACATTAAGCAACAAACATGTACAGTACATTAAAAAGCACACATCCTATCAGAGCTACAAAAAAACAAAAGAGTAAATATTTCATCCAGTAGGGAAACACAGAGCCAAATTAGCATTTTTTTATCCCATCTAGGGTGTTGTGAGCAGGGAAATAATACTGAATACAGTTCCTCTAGTGTTTCTAATACAATCAACATTCAGGCTGTGTTTACACTTGGTGTTAAGAAGCGTTTTTGTTAAACCTATGACAAGTAGAGAGTCTAAAAACAGATGTAAACACAGGTCTCAAATAATTTGAGCTTGTTCACTTTTGACCACTTCCAGAGATAGTAAAAAGCATTTTTTGACCTACTGACTTAATTCTTCAAAAGTAGATCAAATGGATCCTCTCAAATGAAAGAGTCGGATCTGAATCACTTTAAGTCGACATTATATTTTCAAAATGCAACAAATTACATGTGCTTCATAAGAGCTGAGGAAATGCGTTTGTAATCATTGATTGTACTCTGTAAAACATACCTGTTAATTAATTGGTTCTGTTTATCATGATTCACAATTTTTTAGAGTTATGATTTACATTATGGGTCCTTGATCTCTGCTCTGTTGACTTTTGTTGAGGAAAATTCAACTGTTCGAGATTAATGAAGGTATCCTTATTGACTTTTTAGTAGTTTGAAACAATATATTGTGTAAGAAACAATACATAGGGTTTAAGGCTGTAAAAAGTACAGTCAGTTTCTTACCAGTTTTTATTTTTTTATCATAATTTACAACACTCAGACAATATATCACTTCGAACTATTTAAAAATGTCAATAAAAGTTACCTTTTTTAACTTTTCAACATCAAAACTTGTAGGAGGATTGACCAAGGTCCCATAACTCATTTCAAAAGCATAGAAATATAGAAAATATGGAAATGATTTTCCGTTAAAATATGGAGAACTGCTAATTTATGGATATGTTTTTGTCATTTATTTGTTTTTTGTTAAATAGATCCCTTTTTGGTCCACTGGTCTGTTCATTCGATGAAATAAGTATTTGCACAACAAAAGCCATCTGAGCTTATGAGCTTCTGCTTTTCTCAGGAAGTGGCAAAAGCGTTTCCAAGCCCATTTACTCCTCTATTTTACATCATCTACACTTATTTAACTTAAAATAGATGGATATTAGCACCAGATGTTAACATGGTCATACACTCGTACTGCATTTGCAGATCAACTCACCTTCAAGTTGTAAACCTTCTTCTCACAAATGGTGCACTGATGGGGTAGGTGTGAAGGTGTCGTCCCGTGATAGTCATTAAACTGGTGTGGTTGTAATGACAAGGTCCCTCCTTCCTCCAGTTGGGCAACCTGTGGCTGTGGTTGAAATCCCCCTTGCTGCCCAATTGGTGGGCCAATCCCTGGGCCACATGTCGAGTTGAACTTAGGATCTGCTGTGGGTTCCTCAGGGTTATACAACTCTGCTCTTGGACCCACAAATCCTTGTCCAGGTGGAACCCAACCCCCAGGAACTGCTCCTGTAACTATATCCATCTTTCCCAAGTTCACCGGACCTTTCCATTGATCCTTGGAGCCGGACGAGGAAAGAGATCCCAGACTCTGATCATTGCTTCCTCCTTTAAAACCAGTTTGTTGTACTGGGCTATCAGAAGAATAAAAGTCTCTCTGGAAATTGGGCTGGACATTGTTTCTGGGTTGTGTGTTTGCTCCACCATACTGTCCTCCATCACATACTTTACTGGAAGCTCCTCCCAGATATCCAAACTGCAAGCGACGGTCCATATCTGCAGGGTATGTTCCAGATTTCTTGCTGAAGTCATTGTGTTGATTAGATTTCTGGTTGGACACTCCGCTGAAGGTGCTGGGTCTGATCCCAGTGGGATTTGAGGTAAAGCCGCCACCAACCAGTTGTCCCAGAGCAGCATTCGGAGGCGGGAAGGCTATGGGTGGAGGTGGAAAGGCTCCGCCGTGGGACTGGCCCATGCTTGAACCCCGAAGGTGGTTGAAGAGAGGCTGGGACATGGCCACATTGGAGAGGACCTGATTGAGGACAGTGGCTGCGGCGGCAGTGTTGGTGGTCTGGGCGAGTTTGAGACGGTGCAGTGTGAGCTGGGCCTGAAGCTGAGCCAGCTGGAGACTGGCAGGACTCAGCAGCAGATTCTGGCCCACTCCGCCATGAGCACCACCCAGAGGAGCAGACAAATTATCAAGCTTTTCCCCTGAGGTGCTGTGGAGAGACACATATATCATCAATTAAATGATCAAGAGCAGGGGAAAACATTCATTTCACATGTGTGATTTGGCATTTTAAATCTAAACTATGTAGAATTGGTTAATAGTTTCACCAAAACCTTTACAAAAAGCGTCCCGTGGTAATCCTGTGGAACTGTACTAGTTCAACATAAACTTACTGCACAACATTGAGTGGGAAAATACTACAGAAATGTGAAAGCAATCCTACACATACAGGAATATTACACACAACAAAATAGTACACGGTATGGTAAATGCCCCCAAAACTGCACAGCACTATACAATACTCACAATAGTTATTTGTAGTAGTTTTAATGTTTTATCATACAGTTTCCCAGAGGAATTTTTGTAAGGGAACCTCACTGGAAATCCAAAAAACAACTTCAGAACTCAGTTCCAGGAATTTTGTAAAAATTATATATATATATATATATTCCCAGATCAGTAGAGGGACCATGGGTCAATATTTTAACAACCTGAAAAATGAAAGGCGTTGCTTTGCAAAACATGAAGGTTTCATCCAAATCTTCATGGCCAGACATGAGGACAGATATGGACTCCCCCTGTCCCTGTATGAGTGGACTGATTAATGCGCTCACATGCTTGCTAAATTTAGCAAGCTCTACTATCAATCAAAATATCTGTGCAAGCCTGATACCGCTCTCACTGAGCACACACCCTCCAAGCCAAGAACTGACATAAGAGGCAAAGCCCCAGGAGAACGCTGTAATAGTGGTGAAAGAGGGAACAACAATACCCGTGTTTACATCCACTTATTTTAATGGACATTTAGGAATATCCCATTAACAAAATGCTTAACCAAACTTCAACTGAGCATGATAAACTAAAGAAATTTGTGCTAACTATTTTGGAAACATTTACTGAATAAATTCTAGCAATTGCATTAAACAGTCATGTGGTTTTGCTTTTACAGATCATGTGATAAGTAAAATGGGTGCGATGGGACGGCATTAATGGACAAACCAATGGCCCTTTCACATTGTAAAGCATCTGAAATGTTCTTTTGGTCCTTGTAAAATCCCTTAGCCAATCTTCAATTTTTTCTCTTTGATATTTAGTGCCAGTTTTTCAATATTAACTCATTATATGGAAATGTTTTGAGTTATATTTGAGCGTTGCACATAAGTTTATTCGCATCTTTTGACGGAAACATAGCTAATGTCTCCCCAAGGTACAGACTAACAATGAGGTTAGTTCTTTAAGGCTCATTCCTGATAGACTCCAGGTGTTTTTGGTGTGTCTTAAACACAAACAAAGGTCATACAGGAGCACAGTAACAACTGGAACAAGGGGAGGCCCTCAGATCCTCGCAATATGAATTTGTGCAACTGAATCTTTTGGGGGGGATTAACACCCCTCCGGAGCGGTGCTGGAGTCATTTAAGATTATGACATGGACTTACAGGAGCCTTTCCAGATCGTAAAGTTCACACATCAATGCCAGCTCTTAATAAGTTATGCCTTCTTTCTTTAGACTGGAAAATGTTAAGATGATAATTTTCTACTTGGTACGCAGATGCAGGCAGATACAACACACATTTCATTATAGATTTGCTGTAAGGAGACGGAAGGTCCCTACATAGTGTTCAATGGCTCGTGGGTTAATTTAGTTTTCCACGTCTTGTGTGTTGATGTGCTGATGGATTTTGTTATACCAGTTGTTTGCTTTAGACATCAAACTCACGCCCTGTTTACACTTCAAGTCAATTTATACTTCTGCTTCAAGTCCTCAAGGCAAGTCTGGCATTGCTTGACACAGGCCCTGATGCACACCTCTCAAAAAATGTAACTACACCTAACAAGTGCGAGATCTGTGAATGACCGGCTTGGTAATTGTGTGTGGGCATGGACGAGAGCTGTACACTCTCAGAAATAAAGGTACAAGAGCTGTCACTGGGGCAGTACCTTTTTAAAAGTTACATATTTGTACCTGAATGGTCCATAATGGTACATAAAGATACTTTTTAGGTACATTTAGGCACTAATACGTATGCACCTTTGAGGTACCACTGTGGACTCTTTGGGTGCAAATATGTACCTTTTGAAAAGGTACTGCCCCAGTATCAGCTCCTGTACCTTTATTTCTGAGAGTGTAGGAGGGAGCGAGCCCAGTGGCGCGAGTGTTTAAGTGTGGAGTCCTATGGAGGAGCTCCAGGTGGGTACTTTTGTTTTGCGTTAAGATTAAAGTTGTTGGCGATTCACTGCTTCCTGCCTCATTCTTCTTGAATGAGTGAGTTTGGGCTATTTCTTAGTTGGCCATTCACACATTTCTAGTGTAAACTCAAATCATTGTAGAAGAAACTCAAGACAGAGGAACATAGAAACCCCACAGCCTGTACTTCAAAAGTGTTCTTGCCAGAGCCACACAAAGAGAACACAGATCTATAAACGCACAGCTATTGTATATGTTCAAGATATGCGCTATGGGGTACATTGATCTCCCAACACAACGATCTCTCAACAAAGTATAAATCAGGGTTTAGGCTCAACTTAAGATGCATTTTCATCAATCCGATAAAAATGCTAAATACGGGTTAGAATATATACTCCCTATAAAACGCTGGGTTGTTTCAACGCAAGTTTTGGTAAAATATTACTCCAGCCTCTACAGTCCTGTTGATTCTTGATTTTAGTGGCAGAGTCCAGACACTAGTCATGTCATGTGTTTATGTTGTGCTCGGCTCGAGTTTTCTCGGGTCGAGTACCTCTTTCTCGTCATTGTCTGTCCTTGTCATTGTATGAGCGCCGTTCTGGTTGCGCTCGGACCGTGCGCGCTCCCGCTTGATGCAGGCGTCCAAGGTCCGAGCATGGCCTAAATGCAAGCCTCGTGTCTGTGTTTTGTTTTGTCTGCGGCGTGATGTTTCATTCTCAGCGTCTCAGTCTAGTTGCTTTCGGTTCTGGATGGCGCTGGGAGGGAACATTCATGTAGCTTATGTGAGCACACGGTAAGTATCTTTATTTACTTGTGTATTGCGTTCTGTTGTGTTTGTGTTGTGTAGCATATGGTTTCATGTTTACATTATAACCACCTGCTTTAGTGCCTTGTTTCGTGTAAGCACGCGGTCAATGAGCTCTTTCACTGGCTGCGTGTTCTAATCCTGTTTGTATGTGAGCACACGGCTTGTGTTTTAGTACCATGTGCTAAAGACTGGATGACCAGCAACTTCCTTCTCTTAAACTCAGACAAAACTGAACTATTATTTATAGGACCTAAATCCTTTACACAGCAGATCTCACAACTCGACCTGCAGCTAGAGGGATACGGAGTTAGCATTAGCTCTACTGTTAAAGATCTGGGTGTCATATTAGACAGCAATTTAACTTTCGAAAACCATATCTCCCATATCACAAAAACTGCATTCTTTCATCGGAGAAGTATTGCTAAGCTACGAAGTATGCTATCCATCTCAGATGCAGAAAAGCTAGTTCATGCTTTTATGACTTCTAGGTTGGATTACTGTAATGCTCTGCTCGCTGGTTGCCCAGCCTCCTCTATTAACAAACTTCAGTTAGTACAAAATGCAGCCGCCAGAGTTCTTGTCTAGAAAATATGATCATATCACCCCAATTTTATCCTCGTTACACTGGCTGCCTGTTAAGTTTCGTATTGAGTTTAAAATATTACTTCTTACCTATAAAGCATTAAATAATCGAGCTCCTGTTTATCTAACCAACCTTCTGTCTCGCTACAATCCAACCCGCTCTTTAAGATCTCAAAACTCAGGGCTTCTGGTAGTACCCAGAATAGCAAAATCAAGTAAAGGAGGTCGAGCCTTCTCATTTATGGCTCCTAAACTCTGGAATAGCCTTCCTGATAATGTCCGAGGCTCAGACACACTCTCACAGTTCAACACTAGATTAAAGATCTATCTCTTTAGTAAAGCATACACTCAATACATTACTTAGCGGTATGATGCATGAATGTGCTCCACGCATCTCGTTTATATACACTATGAACAGCAGCTACGCTAATTATTCTCTTTATTCTCTATTTCCACCTGGGGATACTCATCCCGAGGCCCCCAGAGACTATGCAGTGCCACGGATGCGATCCAAGACCCACGACGAGACGATTCCAAGGCTCCATAATCCTGGACCAGGCTGTATCCTGAGCAGCTGCTTGGCGGAGTAGCAAGCAAGAGACGGATTCCTGTGACCCTCCAAGGACAGACGAGCCTTGAGTTCTCCAGCCTCCGGTGACTAGACTGCAGCTAGAGCTGCGCACCGATGGATTACTCTTCATTGTTTGGACTCTAAGTTGTGAATATTAAACAACACTGAACTGAACTCAAACATTAATAACTAAACTGACATTTTCAATTTACTATAACCTTCTATGTGAAGCTGCTTTGACACAATCTACATTGTAAAAGCGCTATACAAATAAAGGTGAATTGAATTGAATTGAATTGAACTGAGTTTGACACCCCTTGTGTAGAGAGCTGGTAGGTAAATAGAGAGCTAGTTTGGTCATGTGACCCACATTGCCCATGAACATTCAGCTGTGACCCTTTTTCTTTTCTTTTTTGTTAGTAAGTTGACCTGAAGTTGAAATAACAGCAAAAAAGGTGTGATTTTTTTTTTAAATTACAGAAAAACACACTTAATGGGAAATACACAATACCAATATAAATTAAATCTTTAAAAAAAGGGGCAAAGGTAGTTTAATCGCTAAGGATGTGATATGAATGCAATATAAATATATAGAAATATATATTTATAAGGGCTGTCAATTGATTAAAAAAATTAACTAATTAATCACACTTTTGTTCGTGATTACGAAAAGCCGTATTTATTACAGAGGTAAAAACACAGGCATGTAAGTGCCATTTGAATTTTAAAACAATCAATGCCAATAACAAACAAAAATTATCTCCATGTTGGATTCTAAGTGAACTACAAAAAAATCCAAAATACAGGCGGTGCAAATATGGAAATTGGAAAATTATAATAATAAAGTATTGAATACAAACAATTGTTTTCATTGTAAAGTTGTTTTGCGAGTTGAGAACATTAATTATAAAGTAGAAACAGTTTTGTTTAGTCCTCCTTAGCATTTTGCTAGTTGCTAAGACGGTCCAGTCTGTTGACATGTGACCTAAGAGTGAGAAAAGTCTCTCACAAGCAGAATCCCCGAATCAGCATGTGAATTTCGGTGCTTAATTTCTGTGCCACTGGTGCTGTGACAAGGACGCAAGAAGCACCAAGGGGTACATTAAAGTCACGTACCAAAGACTATAGGCTAGACTTCTTACATGGACTTTGGTCACGCCATCTCTAAACATTAAATTCTAAACTGCTTTGAGCGACTGTCTGCGATGTTAGGCGTTTAATCTTGTTGTTAGGATATCCACACATACACAAACACTCTCTCTTACACACACACACACACACACACACACACAGACAACGCGGGCAGTACAGCGAGCTCACACGGTATAAGCGACTCCCTTCAGAGTCATCAACGCGCACGGTCGCGTTCATCAAATTTGCTCTAGGCGAACGGTGATCACGCCGCCCTCAACCCGAAAGTGAAAAAGAAAGTGACCGGTTTGCGGATGAACGTGCGGACCTTCCATATAGGTGTCGCGGATTATGCTGGATTTATACTGTCGCCTGGCGCCGCATCGCGTGCCTCCGCTGAGTGCGCGCGCACCTCGAGGCTTTTATATTCGCCGAGGGAGGGGGTAGGTGTCACGGATTAAAGTGAGGACCGGGGGGTTCACTCACTATTCTGCCGCCCTTGTTGGCCGCCTAGATCGCCTCTGTGGACGCGCCGGCCCTGAACACACGTCAGCCACAACAGAAAATGAGAAAAAACTGCCACTGCATTAAATGCATTCATTTTTTTAACGCGTTCGATATTTCAAATTAATCGGTGTGCGTTAACGCGCTAACTTTGACAGCCCTAATATTTATGCGTCATCCAAGAGCAATTACTAGTAGAAAGATAGGTTTAGATAAAGGATATATCCACTTTGTTTCAGAATGAGTTGGCACACATACATTAAAACTCATTAAAAGCACATAACAGTGGATTCAGAGCTTATCTGATAAACTCTAAAAACTCCCTCATGAGCAGATGCTCGTGTGGACTCATAGACTATAAACCAAGCATAAAAGTACCCGATTGACCGAGAGCTGTGTATTAGTCAGACACGCAAAAAGAAAATGAGAGAATCTCACTTACACTGAGAATTTATATACTAAATGTTAAAAATCATATTCATTGTTGCTGGTTTCTTTTGTATTAAGCAGGAATAACAGCAATCTGAAGGCCTGCTCTCGCATCATTTTGGCATTTCAATTAAACACAGACAATGTTATTATTCAGATAATTTTTTGTCACATTTTCAGTGCTCTTTATTTATAATGATCTGCACTGTGCAGTTTTTGTTGCAAGAAAACAATGTTAGAATAATGAGACTGAACTAGGAGAATGTACTTGAACCAAATCTGATCGCAACAACAATAGTTTGGCTGACAGAAAAAAATTAAGTCTGAATGGAGCATACACTAACCTACGTATTATTCAGTCTCAAGATGGTGCCACCAGTCAAAGACAAGCATATAAGTGTGGATGTGAACATATTAACTGACGATAAAGATGATTTAAAGAACCTAGATGAGCCTTTGTTATTAGTTTCAGTGGTGGTTTTATTGGAGTAACATACCTTGGAATGTAGCATCTGACCAATCAGTATCAAATATTCTATAACTGATACTCTCAGAATGTCACATAGTCATTTTAAATCCTTGGCATTGGTATATAATTATAATATTTATTTATTTATAATTATTTTAAAACCATTTCTGATCCTGCTTCTCTTCGTAAACTTGGATGTATTCACAAATGCATATAATTACCACACAACTCTGCTTTTTGTCAAGAGTTATTGGTAATTGAATCAAAAGATTTTCCATCTAAAATGCAATGTGTGCTACTCGTCAGCACTATATTTTTCAGCAGGACTCCAATTTGGAAGGCAGTAGGTAATAAAAAATGACCTCACATCTCCATACGAACAATTACCATCTGAATAGGCCTTACTGTAGCATCCTGTGGATGGTCCTCTTAACTCATATTCTCTAAACAGACGTTGAGAGCATCTATCTTACTGACACAAAAATCCAACAAGTGTAGCCTATCGTCTAAGGATGAATTATCAACCAGGTCAAAAGGGACAGTCCGTT
>CAIGQQ010029665.1:64419-110401 GCA_903798035.1 Danio albolineatus
GTCCGCAACACCCACCACCCCCAACCCAGCCCCTTCACTTTCATCCACGACAATCCGCCCCCCGCCCCCCACACACCTCCCCCAGCTCTTCACTTTCGTCCGCGACACCCCCTCCACCCTCTTTCTTCTGTGACTCCCCAACCCTCTTCACTTTCGTCTGCAACACCTCTCCATCCTCGGGTAACATGCCGGATTCATTACCCCAACCTGTTCCTGGACCTCGCTATTCACAAATTAAGCACTGCCTATACCCAACAAACTTTTTAAGTGGATTTGATCACTTTGGGTGCTTGAGCCCCTGCCCTTTTACTCTTGGAGAGAAAGTGCCCTTTTTCCTGGGGATAACAATTATTTTTAACACTAATAATAATATAATATATGTATAAGTTGATGCGTGTTCTATTTAAGGACAACTTTCCCTGTCAATAAAAAAACTGAACTTTATAGTTTATCTTGGTTTTAGTTGACCCGCTCCAAGCGGGTCTCGAACCGGCGATTTGGAAAGAAAAACCACATGTGAGGCAAACACTCGATTGAGGGCGCTATTTACATTGATATTCCACCTTCAAAAGTAAGGTGTCAACAGTGGAGCAACGTCTATCAGCGCTATGTCAGTTTACGCACTACACACGGACTGCATCTGGACCATAGCTTAACAGTCTGGCCCATACACACACTGCAGACGGAGTGTGTGTAAAACAGGTGTTAACTAGCTAAACCTCCGTAACGGCAGCACGCTATGATTGTCAGAACCGCCAAAGTAAATTCATCCGTCATCATCTATATTGAATGGAGTTGAGTAATGGTTAACAATAGACTACCCAAAGCTCAAATTTACTGTCAGCTATTTATCCAAACGTTCAAAAGGTAATAGGCTATTTTTGTCTTGCTAACATCCTCCTGATCAACAACCATGTAATAAGTTAGCTAAGGTTTGGCCCGGACAATATCACAGGCATACAGGCTATTAGCTGAGGCTAATGTAATGGAGAAATGACGGCTGGATAGTGAATATATTCCCCTCTCGTTTTATTCAGAATATTTGTATATTAATTGAAGCTATAAAACATGCACATATGGGCTAGCTATGTGGCTATCACTGTGTCCTACATTCTTCACAATATTTTATTTTGTTCAACAGAAAAAAGAAAACTCAAACAAAAATAATAGATTGAAGACGGATGGTTCACCCAAAAATTAACATTTACTCCCCCTCAAGTAGTTCCAAATCTTTGTTTCTTTTTTATGTTGAACACTAAAGAATTAAAGATTAAAGCAGATATTCTAAAGAAAGCTGTAAACCTGAAATCATTGATAATTGAATTGAATTGAATTGAATATCCAGAGTAGGAAAAACAATACCCTGAAAGTCAATGGTTACAGGTTTCCTGCTTTCTTCAACAGAAGAAAAAAGTCAAATAGGTTTGGAACGAGAACAAGGCAAGTAAATGATGACAGAATGTTCAGTTTTGAATGAACTGTCCTTTTAAGGGCGATATGGTGAATTTAAGGTAAAATATCCTTTATTCATTCATTCATTCATTTTCTTTTCGGCTTAGTCCCTTTATTAATCCGGGGTCGCCACAGCGGAATGAACCGCCAACTTATCCAGCATTTGTTTTACGCAGCGGATGCCCTTCCAGCCGCAACCCATCTCTGGGAAACACATCCATACATTTTCATTCACACACATACACTACGGACAATTTAGCTTACCCAATTCACCTGTACAGCATGTCTTTAAACTGTGGGGGAAACCGGAGCACCTGGAGGAAACCCACGCAACCACGGGGAGAACATGCAAACTCCACACAGAAATGCCAACTGGCCTAGCCGGGGATCGAACCAGCGACCTTCTTGCTGTGAGGCGAACGTGCTACTCACTACGCCAACGTGGCGCCCAAATATCATTTAATATATTTTATTTATTAAAGTATAATTATTATTATTTAATAATTTTTTCCACTTGAGCCCCTGCCCCTTAAAAGGTCTCTGCACGTCCCTGCTAAAACATATATGAACCGTACACGCTCACCAGAAATTACTTGCTGAGAAGAATTTCTATGTAGTGATTATTGCAGGTTTTCAGCCAAGTGCATCCAGAAGTTTTAGTTTTGCTTCGTAGAATTTTCTTTTAAGTGCATTCCCTACAAAATACCTTAGCAACAGCATAACTTCTTGTCAATCAAATTCACATAGCAACTGCATATGAACACCCTGCCGGTCTCATTTGTATATCAATGGACTGTCAACCGCAACTACAAAGGCAAATACTCCTTAAAACCACACAACACCTTAGCAACTGAATAGCAACACCATGTCAATGTTTATTTGTATAGCAGTGAACTGTCAACCACAACTGCGAAGTAAAAGGCTGATAAACACTCATAACACCTTCGCAGCCCCATAACAACTACTTATCAGTTATTCGCAACACCCTAGCATAACATTTCCATGTGAATATGCTGAAATACTGCCACCTTAAAGAAGGGAGAGGCTTTCTTTTTTCCACTGTCTAGAGTTTATTTAATGCCCTGCGCAAATGAAATTCAAGTCTCATATTGTATGTCAATCCACGCACACAGCTGAGAAAGACTAGACGGCCTGCGAGTCTGCACGGAAAAACTCATTTGCCAATTTGAGAGCTGATCTTGGATTGTGTTTCTGTCAGTCTGGATCGGTTTTAGCTACTTTGGCGGTGAGCGTGGCTGATCTGGTTCCAGCACCCGCAGTCGGCTTTGTAAACACGGCCTCTAGTCTCTAGGTAGCAGTTATTCACAACGACAGATGGTGACACTCAAAACTCCCTCAATCGCTCTGTTTTACTCTTTCCGTCGAGATGAGCCCCTCGTGCTCTCGCTCTGGATGTTTGCAATAATTAATCGGACTAAATGTCAATGCCCACTGGCTAGAGAGTGTGCGATTACAGACACCATCATTTAGCAGGTCATGATTTTGATAAGGGCAATTAAGACAACAAGCTGCTGGAGAAAAATCAATGTGCCATAGCCATGGCCTGGCTGGAGAGACGGGAGAGATTCGGACCACCCTTGCGCTCTAGTTAGCGAGTCTACACCAGTAGGGGATTGATGGCACAAAAACATGAGGAAATGACACTTTCGGCCCCTGCAGGTTCATATCTCAAGAAAATACTAATGCAGTTGGAAATCAAGTGTCCACCTAGATGTTCAAGGTGAAGTGTGAAATTTATGTTAATTACAGGAAAGAAATTCATTTAGTTATTTAGTTTGGTTGGTGAAACAGGAGGTCATGAATTTTTATTTTTTTGAAAAATGCATCTAAATTGGCTTAGCAGGTGAATTAATTTTTTATCATCTTTTTATCAGCAACATTTTGTGTTTCAGAAAAACATTATATATAGTCGAGCAAATTATGTATGAACAAATCCCTCAGTAGAAACTTTCAGTATACACTACCTGACAAAAGTCTTGGTGTCTATTCAAGTTTTAGGAACAACAAATAATATCTTGAATTCTAGTTGATCATTTGGTATCAGAAGTGGCTAATATGAAAGGCAAAGGCCTCTAGATTACGCTTCATGCCTTGATTTTTAATTATTTAATTAGAACAGTGATGTCTGCTTAGACAAAAGTCTTGTCACTTAACAGAAATGATGTACAGTATAGAATATAAAGTCATGGTGCAGTGGAAAAATAATTAATATTGTGTATGACTCCCATGAGCTTGGAGGACTGCATCTATACATCTTTGCAATGACTCAAATAACTAAAGTCATCTGGAGTGGCAAAGAGAGTGTTCTTGCAGGACCCCAAGAGTTCATCAAGATTCTTTGGATTCATCTTCAATGCCTCCTCCTTCAACCTTAAGCTCAAAAATGTTCATGTCTGGTGACTGGGCTGGCCAATCCTGAAGCACCTTGATTTTCTTTGCTTTCTGGGGCTTTGATGTGGAGGCTGAAGTTTGAGAAGGAGTGCTATCCTGCTAAAGAATTTGCCCACTCGTGTGGTTTGTAATGTAATGGGCAGCTCAAATGTCTTGATACCTCAGGCTGTTGATGTTGCCATCCTCTCTACAAATCTCTCGCATGCCCCATATTGAATGTAACTCCAAACCATGATTTTCTTTCACCAAACTTGACTGATTTCTGTAAGAATCTTGGGTCCATGCAGGTTCCAATACATCAAGGGTGTCCAAACTCGGTCCTGGAAGGCCAGTGTACCAAAAAGTTTAGCTCCAACCAACTAATCAAACACACCTGAACCAACTAATCAAGCTCTTACTAGATATACTAGAAACTTTCTGGCAGGCGTGTTGAAGCAAGTTGGAGATAAACTCTCCAGGACACAGGCCCTCCAGGACCGAGTTTGGACACCCCTGCAATAGGTCTTCTGCGGTGTTCTTGATGAATGGGATGAAGTTCAACAGATGAGTCAGCAGAAAAATTGCTCTCACAACTGTGATAGACGGCAAGACTTTTGTCAGGTAGTGTAGAGGTATGAATAAAACCGTGAAGTTTGGAGTATATAAAGTGCTGAAGTTGAGATTTTGATACAAGTATTTATAATAAAATGGTCTTTAAAATATTGTTATTGTATTCTATTTGAAATATGCAGACACAAATTGATAAAATCTGATAAAAAAATATTTTCATGTTTTCTAAACTTAAAATCTAAATTAAAAAAATGCATATTTTGAATTGAATTTCTTTGAAAAGTATCAAATATAAGTTGTGTATTTTTGTGTAAAATGAATGTAGGGTGATTAGTAAGTTCTCTCTAAAGTCAATAAATGTATTCCTTAAAACTAATCTTTAATTATCAAACTGCCATTTTAAATATTTTCCTTTATAAAAATGATTTCTTTGCCTCCTACAATGGTTCGAATGCAACTCTACACCCTTACCTCATTTTGCATTCACGGACTATGAATATGCTAATTAGTTCTCACCTCCACTCAATCACACTGTTTCACTTTCACTGAGTTAGCTCAAGTAGTAAACACTACACAATGGCAAGTGGCGTTCTTGGATTAATGATTATCATCATGTTAATCACTGCAAGAGTGAATCCGTAAGTGAATTTATTCACATTGTGAATGGATTATAACTAAGAAAGCGTGCACAGAGGGCTCCCGTTATAATCTCTAAAAAGCTATCACTCATCTTACTTCATCGTGATGGTATCTGTTTATGTGTAGTGCTCTACAGTTCACAGTTAATCTCTTATTTGCACACCATCTACAGTTTGCTTTGACGAGAGGATTTGCAAGGATTCAGCACTGAACAAAACGCCCTTGTTTTGAGTTATTTATGACTAATGTAAACACATCTGATTGGCCAAGAAGTCAGCAGATATGGCTGTGATTGGCTACATTGCTTAGCGCTGCAAAAACATGCTGTACATTAAACATTTTAATGGAGATAATGATAGCAATAAAGGTGTAATTGTTTACATGTTTGTCATAATTAATTTCAATTCACCTTTATTTCTATAGCGCTAGCTAACAAAGTAGATTGTGTCAAAGCAGCTTCACATGGATTATAGTACATTGAAACAGTGTCAGTCTAGTATTCAGTTTAGTGAACAGGCTGGCCCTTCAGGAGCAATGCGAGGACTCGTCTGTCACAGAGGTCTTACAAGGATCGGTCTCATGCTCTCCGCTCCTCCATGACCACCACAGCAGCTGCTCAGGATACGGCCTGGTCCAGGATTATGGAAACCTCAGGAATAATAAAAAACAAACTAACATAAGCGCAGATGCCATTCAAATTATAATGTATTCTAGGAATAATCAATTTTACAGAATTAAGTGAGCGTAGAGGATGTGATGGGCTCAAAATAACAACGTGGATAGTTTCAAAATGTTTTTTAATTGGGATTCTCTAGTAAATTTCAGTTGTAATGTGAAAAGGCTCGATGGCTAGTGTTGGGTGCATTACTTTAAAAAGTAATCAGTTATAGTTACTAGTTATCATAAATATTAACTGAGTTAGTCATTGAATTCCATCATTATAAAAGGTAACTATTTACTAGGGCTGGACAATATATCGTTTCAGGATTGATGTTGCAATGTGTGTATCTGCAGTAGTCACATCGCAGGATATGCAACGTTGAGTTGGGATTATAGTTGGTTATAATCAATGCAGGGTTGAATCATAATGAAGTAAACGTTTGTCATTTTTAAAGTGATAGTTCACCCAAAAATGTAACTTTACTCACTATTTTCATTACACCTTTGACTTGTTACAAACGTTCCTTTTTTTCTGTTGAACACAAAAGATATTTTAGCGACTCATCAACATTTGATACAAGTGAAGGGTGACTAAATAGTGAGTACATTTTCATTTTCATCTCATTTAAGAGTTATGACTAGGGCCACACGGAATCTGCAGGCGCAGAATTCTGCAGATTTTTAGCCCATCATTGATTCTGTTTATTTACTGGTGTAAATGCATATTTAATCAGTTTTCAAATTTATTTCAGTAATAATATTGACTAATATGAAAATATTCATATGATTTATTTACAATACAGTTTGTAAAGTACTATTTTCGGTGTTTTAGTAGATATTTTATATGAGAGGCTTGCTTTGTTTAAATAAAGTGGATCTAATTGGATTCTCATTGTGAACATTAAATAAAAGTTAAAAAGGTGTTACTTTTTATCTCATATATCAATATTTTAGTTATGATACTCACAAAAGCATTCCGCATGAATCCGCAGATTTTTAACAAAGTACTCCGCAGAAATAGCAAAAATCCATCTGGCCCTAGTTATGACTGTGTGAACATTTCAATATTTCAGCAAGAAATTATAATATTTGTAACTTTAATAAAGATCACATTATATTACAATGAAGACTATGCAGTGTTAATTATTCAATATCTGTACCCAAACACTCTCTCAAAGTGAACTATAATTCACTCTTTGCTATATTTTATTTATATGAGCTCGTAATTTATTTGTTTTATATTATTTGAGACTCACTACAAAGTTAGCGCCACTCAAACTGAAATGACGAATTCTTTCCAAATAAAGCTGTTTAAGTCATCTGTTGGAATTGTATATATATTGCAGATATACCAAATATCGCAATGTCAGATTTTTCCACGACTGCATTTATCGTGCAGCCCTACTAGTTAACATGGAAAGTGACTATTGCGTTTAATATGAGATTTTTTAAAGAATTTTTTCTTCATTTACACTTATGAAAACTTTTTTCAACAATTACGCTATTCTATATGCTACTGTGGGACAATGTGAGTTTTTAATTGTAAATGTAATTTCTATAGTGGAACAATAATATATATCCAAAAAGACGACAACACCAAAGCTCCAAAGATACAAAATTTATTCAAATAAAAAGGCTGACACAAAGCGTGTAACGTTTCGAGCCTCCGAAATGTTACACCATTGTGTCAGCCTTTTTAATTTAATACATTTGCAGATCACGTCACAGATTCTGGATTGCTTGCATGATGTTTTTGCCTTCTGAATTTTTCTATCTAGTTATTTTTTGTCATATGGAAAAAGCGATTTAGACGAATCCCACGTCCACGGTAAATCTGTTTCAAATCTTACACACCACACCAAAAATTAATCTCTATTTGCATGTTTGCAAATTCATCGTTGTCGTGAATGCATCGTGATACTGAATAAAAAAATTAAAGAGACTTGCATGTAAACAATACTAAAACTATTTTCACCATTGTTTTTTTTAACTTGCTTACACAATTTCAGTCTAATTATTATTATTATGTCTATAAAATAAATATCTTAAAATGCATATATTATCTGAACAAACGAGTTTGATCGAGATTTAAACTCATTGAACTCCGTGTCTTTGTACAGCGTGTTTGAAACGTAATCTGTTGCATCTTTGTTCATACGTATAGTGTCAACAGACACTTTTTGTGGGAGCAATACAATGCCTGAATCCTGGGAACCTTCAAGGCTGATTTTCTTGAATTTCAACAATTGGTTATCTCCATACAATAGAAAGGTGACCTTAAATGTAAAAACAAATTCTGGTTTGTATCAAAATAACACATAACCTGAGGGTCATGACCTCACGGTATGATTAGGATATAGGGGCACGTCCTTCAGAATGTTGACTTGGCGTATTGACTATGAATTTGTAACATGATAATTGTTTGTTTTGGTTTTGGATGTCGGTTTATCCGTCTGAACAATATTGGATGCGAGACAGATGAGGTTTTTGTTTTTGAGCGCAATAAGCACTGAGTGAAGTGGATCAATAAATCCACTCCGCTGACATATTAATTTCTGAGCGCCAGTATTTCAGCAGCCGGCGTAATCAATTCAAAGCAGCGATTCAGGAGAGATAGCGGACACTAGAGTTGTGTGTAATGAATGCCGAGTCAGTACAATAGAGGGTTTATTGCATTTTGCCAAACCTCTTCATCTCTTCACCCCTCTTCATCTTAGCGTCAAGCTTTACAAAGCCAAGCTTAACCCAATGGTTTTAGCCTTTCATCAAACTAGATTTCAATAGTGACCTAAGAGGAAAACATTCCACCGAGTTTTAGAAAAGATGGCATCAACGTTTAAGTGGATTTGGTAAAATGGCAAGATATTTTAGGCATAATCCTAATAAACGTTTACCTTCTGTTCCAACATATGAACGAGGGTTTGCTCTAATGTGTGTTTTTGGTACAAAAAAGGACACACACACTTAAACCCATGCAGAAACAAAGGCATACATGGTTAAATCTCATGGTTAAATCTCATAACACTAGAGCTGCATAATATATCGCTTCAGCTTTGATATCGCCATGTACACCAGGTATCACAGATGACCAGAACACTTAAGTTCAGAACACTGAACGTTTTCATTTGCATGTTTTCAGGTCTTGTGACTGTAGGTCTTGTGATGCATGAATGTGCTCTACCAGCCTGATCTCACGAGAAAACGTAAGTATTTTACGTTATGGCAGTTTAGTGGCAAATTCGTACGAGTTCAGTCGTACGAAAATGTACGATTTAAAAAAGGAGGCGTGGCACCTAACCCCACCCCTAAACACAACCGTCATTGGTTGATGAGCAATTCGTACTGAATAATACAAATTAGATTGTACAAATTCATACGAATGAGCCACTTTTTAAAAAGTTACGAATTGGCCGTGAGATAGCGTTGGCTCCACGCATCTCCTTTATATACACTATGAACTGCAGCTACGCTAATTATTTTCTTTGTTCTCTATTTCCACCTGGGGATACTCATCACGAGGCCCCCAGAGACTATGCAGCGCCACGGATGCGATCCAAGACCTGTGACGAGACGATTCCAAGGTTCCATAACCCTGGACCTCGCTGTATCCTGAGCAGCTGCTTGGCGGAGTAGCAAGCAAGAGGCAGACTCCTGTGATCCTCCAAGGACAGACGAGCCTCGAGTTCTCCAACCTCTGGCGCCTAGACTGCAGCTAGAGCTGCGCACCGATGGATTACTCTTCAGTGTTTGGACTCTAAGTAGTGAATATTTAACAACACTGAACTGAACTGAACTCAGCTATATACTAGCTAATAATATACTAGCTAATAACTAAACTGACATTTTCAATTTACTATAACCTTCTATGTGAAGCTGCTTTGACACAATTTACATTGTAAAAGCGCTATACAAATAAAGGTGAATTGAATTAAACCATTGAGCATAAGTGACTTTGCAATGTTTGTAGCATGAAGATTATGTATGTAGTTACTTCAACAGTTGTATTGTACACTACCTGACAAACGTCTTGCCGTCGATCCCAGTTGTAACAGCAACAAGTAACTTCACTTCTAGCTGATCATTAATAAAAGTGGAAGAAGGTAGATTTTTCCAATGAATCATCTGTTGAACTGCATCCCAATCATCACAAATACTGCAGAAGACCTATTGGAACCTGCATTGACCCAAGATTCTCACAGAAATCAGTCAAGTTTGGTGATGGAAAAAATCATGGTTTGGGGTTACATGCAGCATGGGGGCAAATTCTTCAGCAGGATAGCGCTCCTTCTTGTACTTCAGCCTCCACAAAGTTCATGAAAACAAATAAGGTCAAGGTGCTTCAGGATTGGCAAGTCTAGTCACCAGACATGGACATTATTGAGCATGTCTGGGGTAAGATGGAGGAAGATGAATCCAAATAATTGAAAAAGTGACAAGGAGCAAAAGTCAGGCTTACTGTTCTAATTAGATAATTAAAGATCAAGTCATGATCATATTGTATTTGGTAAAATAGGTTTAATCTAGATGCATTTGCCTTTCATATAAGCCACTTCTGATACCAAATGATCAACAAGAAGTCAAGTTATTATTTGTTGTTCCTAAAACTTAGGCGACAAGACTTTTGTCTCTCCGTTACTGTTCCAACAAGAAATACTCCCAACAAATCTATAAATCACTGTTAATTTCATTTGTGTCTTTGCTCCGTTCTATTTATATGTTCTTGAAAGTTGTTTATTATATTTTATGCAGATGCAGCCCCTACAAAATAATCACAATCAAATTATGTAGAATTCAAATTATGCAGCCCTAACAGACACCACATATTAGCGCCCAAAAACATACAAAACACATTAGAAACTGCATAGCAACACTCTACAAACCAATAACAACACACTGTAAAAAAAAGAAATTGTTGACAAAACAAAAAAGACAAGGCAACTTGATGCAGTAAGAAATTTGAGTTGTCTTAACAACAGTTTTTTTTAGTTCTCATTAACAATATTTTGTTTAGCTAACATAATTTTGTCTATTCATGCAATGTTGATTATTGTATTTTACTAATAAAGATATTTTTGTCAACATCAACTAAAGCAACAGTTACTGCTATTGGGTCAATTAATGTTTTTTTTATTTTGTGGATGATGTTTTTTTAAACATAAGTAATTATTACTAGTTAGCATATCATCCTGTTTTAATCATTTTACCTAAAAATGACAAACACAAACTTACTATTTCATTCATTCATTCATTCATTTTCCTTTGGCTTAGTCCCTTTATGCATCAGAGATCGCCACATCGGAATGAACCGCTAACTTATTCAGCATATACCCAACCCAGTACTGGGAAATATCCATTCACACACCTGTAACGCATGTCTTTGGACTGTGGGGGAAACCTGAGCACCCAGAGGAAACGCATGTGAACAGGAATGCCAACTGACCCAGCTGGGGCTGGAACCAGTGTCCTTCTTGCTTTGAGGTGACTGTGCTATCCACTGCACTGTGTCACCCCTCTTACAAGCAATAGATCAACAAGCTTAGTTTTCGATCGTCGGGTCATGCATGCACGAATTATTTAAATATCAACATTCCTGTTTAACACAAAAATGTTTGTCCGAGAACTCAGTTAAACATGTAGACATGACATTTTAGCAAATACTGTTGACATAACATATATTTTTATGTAATCAATAGTTATTCCCAATTCTTAGTATATATGACAGAAAAAGTACTGTCTGCTGCACAAATTGTGATTTTATTTTTTACAGTGCAGCTTAGTTGCTGCATAGCAACACCCCTAGCAATTGTAATTCTTAAAGCGCAATACTGTACCTTTACAACTAAAAAAACATGGTAATATTCCACTGGTATGCAGAACTTCTAGAAAAGTTGGCCTTGACATTTAAATGGCAGGACCATCTTTGGATCTTTCAGACGTAATCCTGATAAAACTTACACCTTCTGTTCCAACATACAGGTTTGTTTTTATTTGTGATGTTGCACACAACATCTCAAATAGCACACATTTACCCAAACACATGCAGAAAGCTACTCATGCATTGTTAAATGCATGAAGCACCTTAGCAGTGCCCCGGCAACCAATGATCATCATATAAAACTTGTATCAATGCTCAGTATTATTAAAAACACTCAAAACACATTAGCTACTGCATAACAAATCACTGGACACCCCTTGTAATTTATTAGCATCTATACACACAGTAGCAACTCCCCTGCAACCACTCAAAACACACTATAGCAACTGTATAGTAATGCTAAAAACACAATATCTTTGCAACTGGAAAACCATGGTAATATTCCACTGAAATGTAGAACTTCTAGAAAAGATGGCATTGACATTTAAGTGGATTTGTTTAAATGGCAGGACCATCTTTGGATCTTTTAGGCTTAATCCTGTTAAAACTTGTACCTTCTGTTCCAACATACAAATCAGGGTTTGTTCTTATGTGTGTTGTTGGGACACAAATGGCAGACAGTTTCTCAAACTCATGCAGAAAGCTAGTTGTGCATTGTCTTAAAAAGCACCTTAGTAACGCCTTAGCAACCAGTCAAAACAACTGCATAGCAATATGCTAAAAACACTCAGAACAATATTTTATAGACTAGTGCAGTACCATGACAGTCACCCAGAGGGGTTTGTCTATTGCATTTCAATACCCTAGCACCCACTACAAACAGTTTTATAGCTATTAGCTACATAATAAATAAACACCCAGAGCACAATTGTAACTATATAGCAGTACCCTTGTAAAGAGTTATACTCAAGTAATTGTTGCAACATGTTAAAATATATTAGAAATTACAAATCACCACCCTGGCAACCAGACAGGACATCCTAAAAACTGTAAAGTAAACTAAGAGTTGCTCTGCAACTGCACAGTTATTATTTAGCAATCAATCAGAGCCATAGCACCTGTAGTAATGCTTAAATCAACACCTGAGTAACTGCCTAGCAGCACCATAATCATAGAATCATAGAGGAACATGGAAAAAAATCAATCAGGACACCTTAGCAACCACATACCAATGTCCTGGCAACCACACAGAACATCTTAGCAATCAAAAAACAAATATGCTAACCTGCTTAGCAACACCTCAGCAACCAATTTAATAGCATATCAATATTCTTAAAAAACAACAACACTTAGAACATCTTAGCAACCACAAACTAATGTCCTGGCAACCCCACAGACACCTTAGCGAGTAAAAAACAAATATGCTAACCTGCATAGCAACACTTTGGCAACCAATTTATCAACAGCATAGCAACATTCTAAAAAAACACTCAGAACATCTCAGCGACCATGTACCAATGTCCTGGCAACTACACAGAAAATCTTAGCAATCAAAAAACAAATACATAAACCCACCCAGAACACCTTAGCAACCACATAGCAATTCCCTGACCACTCACACCACCCTAACCCATGCAACCACAAAGCTACACCCTAGCAAACACTCATTTCAACTCCATAGCAACACCTCTGCAACCACTTCATTAACAACATAGCAATGAAAGAAAAAACCTCCCCCAGAACACCTTAGCAACCACATAGCAAATGCCTGACCACTCACACCACCCTAACCCATGCAAACAACAAAGCTACACCCTAGCAAACACTCATTTATACTCCATAGCAACACCTCGGCAACCACTACATTAACAACATAGCAATGAAAGAAAAAACCTCCCCCAGAACACCTTAGCAACCACATGGCAATTCCCTGACCACTCACACCACACTAACCTATGCAACCACAAGGCTACATCCAAGCAACTATTCATTTCTACTCCGTAGCAACACCTTGGCAACCACTTCATTAACAACATAGCAATGAAAGAAAAAAACTCACCCAGAACATCTAAGCAACCACATAGCAACTCTCTGACCACTCGCAGCACACTAACCTATGCAACCACAAGGCTAAATCCTAGCAACCATTAATTTCTACTCCATAGCAACACCTTGGCAACCGATTTATTAACAGCATAGGAATGCTAGAAAAAAACCCCACTCAGAACATCTTAGCAACCACATATCAATCCCATACCACTCACATCACCCTAACCCACACAACCACAAAGCTACACCCAAGCAACCACTCATTTCTACTCCATAGCAACACCCTGACAACCACTCACAACAACCCAACTATGTATATAGCAACATGATACAAAACACAACCCACCTTAAGAACTTCAAAACAACACCTTACTCAAAACACCTTATCCACTGCATAGCAACACCCTGGCAACCATCTGTCACATACATTTGTATATGATAAAGAACACTCTGAACACCTTAGCAACCACAAAATAACACACGCAATTTAAAGTAGCGTCAATTAAATTTGACAGGACAGGACATCCTAAACACTGTATAGTAAACTGACAGTAGCTCTGCAACTGTTATTATTTAGCAATCAATCAGAAGCATAGCACCTGTTGTAATGCTTATATCAACACCTGAGTAACTGCATAGCAACACCATAATCATAGTATCATAGAGGAACATGGAAAAAATCAATCAGGACTCCTTAGCAACCACATAGCAATCCCATACCACTCACATCACCCTAACCCACACAACCTCAAAGCTACACCCTAGCAACCACTCATTTCTACTGCATAGCAACACCTTGGCAACCACTTCATTAATAACATAGCAATGAAAGAAATAACCTCACCCAGAACACCTTAGCAACCACATGGTAATTCCCTGACCACTCACACCCCCTACCCTATGCAACCACAAAGCTACACCATAGCAAACACTCATTTCTACTCCATAGCAACACCTCAGCAACCACTTCATTAACAACATTGCAATGTAAGAAAAAAACTCATCCAGAACACCTTAGCAACCACATAGCAACTCTCTGATCACTCACACCACCATTACCCATGCAACCACAAGGCTACATCCTAGCAACCATTCAATTCTACTCCATAGCAACACCTTGGCAACCAGTTTATTAACAACATAGCTATGTAAGAAAAAATCTCACCCAGAACACCTTAGCAACCACATAGCAATTCCGTAACCACTCACACCACCGTAACCCATGCAACCACAAGGCTACATCCTAGCAACCATTCCTTTCTACTCCATAGCAACACCGTGGCAACCGATTTATTAACAGCATAGGAATGCTAGAAAAAAAAAACACTCAGAACACTTTAGCAACCACATATCAATCCCATACCACTCACATCACCCTAACCCACACAACCTCAAAGTTACATCCTAGCAACCACTTAGTTCTACTCCATAGCAACACCCTGACAACCACTCACAACAACCCAACTATGTATACAACAACATGATACAAATCACAACCCACCTTAGGAACTTCAAAACAACACCTTACTCAAAACACTTTATCCACTGCATAGCAACACCCTGGCAACCATCTGTCACATACATTTGAATATGATAAAAAACACTCTGAACACCTTAGCAACCACAAAATAACACACCAAATTTAGATTAGCGTCGATTAAATTTGGTAAAATTGTCTCACTATTTCTCTCTCTCTCACACACACATGCACGCACGCACACACTCACACACACACACACACACACGCACACACACCTTCGCATAAAAAAAAGACTTTACACTTTTCAAAGAAAACAAGTCTTGTTTTTCCTGATTGGTGTAAAAAAAGTTCCTGGTGATTTATCGAGGCCTGTGTGTAACATCCAGGGTAATTAGATCCTAATGCAGCCTCAGTCAGCACAAACATGTTCTCCTGATTCAAACATGGTAACAGCACACAGACTGAACATGTCCAGGGTTGCTGAGCACGTCTGTTTTAAAGCTCCACTCAGACATGGGACAATCGCATAATGGCTTTTATTTTAATGTACACACACTAAAAGGACCGTGCTCTTGTGCTTTTAGAAGTATGTGTGTGTATGTGTGTGTGTGTAAGTTCAGGCAGTACCTGTATGCGTGTGTGTGTGTGTGTGCGCATCATGCTTTGGTCTGTCTCTGTTGCTGGGACAGCACTGGCCCATTAGTACTGTACATTCTCCTCCGTCCGGCTTGAGGAATTTTCACAGCATGGATCTGAGGATGATGGGACCTCAGCAGGTGCTCTTGTACCAGTAAACTCTGCTCACTGACTAGAAAGCGAAAAAAAAAAAAGAGAGAGAGAGAATGATTTGGTGTAGAAAAAAGGAAGGAATACAAGCACATTTGCTAGCGCGTGATATCTCAGATTAGCATTCTTTTATTGAGAATTTTCTTCTTCCTGAAATACACCATTTACAGTTTGCTTAAATCGCTTATATCTACTAACTGCTATCATACAGCGGGGAAAGTAAGTATTGTAACACGTCATGCTTTTTCTTGGATTCATATTTCTGAAGGAGCTGTTAACATGGAGTTAAACCAGAATTTGGTAAAAACCCAAACATAACACACATAAAAATTAAACAAAACAAAAAAATCTGAAAAATGGGTTCTGTGTGATATCGACACAAAGAGAAAGAACTGAACTACTGAAATGATTTTAATTTATATGGCGATGGCAGCTTATAGACAACTCTCATGTGGAGAATGAAGCCACATGCAGTGCTCAGGTGTGAGTTTTTCACAGTCTTCAACACAGTGTAAAAATCCTGTGGGGCTCGTCTATCGAATCCGATCTTTATTTTGTATTCTCTATTGGATTCAGGTTAGGTGATTGGCTGGGCCATTCCACAGCTTGATTTTCTTTTTTTGAAAGCTTTTCAGAGTTTCTTTGGCTGTGTTTTGGATCACTGTCTTGTTGAAATGTTCATCTTGGTTTCATCTTCATCATCCTGATAATGTAGATCAGGGCTATTCAATTAGTTTGTCATGGGGGCCAGTTCATGAAAAGCATCCTAAACGAAGGGCCAGAGAGGTCTGACTTGCAATTTGAGTGAGGACTCAAGTGCATATGTTGCCCACGTTGGCTTTTTCTACATTAAGTGACATCTTAATGTAGAAAAGCTATGTATCACAGCTATCTTCGCTTTGAAGGATCCCCCTTCCACCCCTATTCCTCCTCCTTAGTAGATGGGTTAGGGTGCGTAGCACTGTCGCCTCACAGCAAGAACGCCTCTGGTTTCAGTCCTTACCAAACCAGCCGACGTTTCTGTGTGGAGTTTGCAGGTTCTCCCCGTGCTCACGTGGGTTTCCCCCGGGTTCCCCGGTTTCCTCCCGCTGTCCAAAAACATGAAACTTAATTGACTGATCCAAATAGACACCATAGACATGCTCCTAGTAAGTAGCTATCTCCTAAGAACAATCACTATCTGTCCTGTATCTACTCCAGCAGTGGAGTTCTCGAGATCTACCCGAGCTCACACTACCCTTTCGCCTTGCAACAGGAGGGAGCTCCAGGCTCGAGGATCTTATGAGCTAGGGGCTCTCTCCCGGGACAGCATGCCAAACTAGCTTTATAATCAATCATCAGCTAAGTGTGAACTCTTGAAAATGTTAATATGTTGTATTTTGAAACTACATAATATCAGTGTATTGTACAATGTGGCTTTCTTTTTTTAACAAACATTCAAATGTTTTATTTCAAAGCACAACAAAATCAGTGCATTGTTTAAGTAGGCTTCTTATACATTCAGACACATTCATATGTTTTGAACTGCATAACAATTAGGGATGCAAGAGTTATAGATTTTGGTTGTACGAATATAGCCTGAAGAATAATCATGGTTTTACTGTTATCATGTCTAATGTAAATTTAACCTTTACAGTATATTAGGTTCATCATCTGTGTTCATACACTCAGAAATAAAGGTACAGGAGCTGTCACTGGGGCAGTACCTTTTCAAAAGGTACATATTTGTACCTATAATGGTCTATAATGGTACCTCAAAGGTACTTTTAATTTACATTTAGGCACTAATATGCACCTTTGAGGTACCACTGTGGACTCTTTGGGCACTTGTACCTTTTGAAAAGGTACTGCCCCAGTGACAGCCCCTGTACCTTTATTTCTGAGAGTGTATATCATACCTGTCTACATTGGGATGTGAAAATAAAGGGTATGCCCACCATAATAAGCCCCCCAAAACTCAGACTTTCGATCCGCTTTAGATCGCATGTACAGAATCCGTTTGGGAAACAGCGTCTGTTTATCACTATGGAACGCGTCTGACAGTCACGCACTGCTTTATGACTGTTTTGAGGATTGTATATGAGGAGCGACGGCACCTGTAATGAAAAGGAAAGGGAATCCCGCTGTTTTTATATTTATTTCAAAGTGTTTCATGCCTAAATAAAACGAAAGCACAGACTCACATTTAAGAGCAAGGGGCGGCCCCTAGTGGTTCGGCGGTATGGGTTGCGTATATATGGAGGATCGGCTCTTTAATGTTTATTGCCACCCTTCAGAGAAAGACTAAAAATACAGGAGAAATACTGGAAAATACCTTTACAGGATAATAGCGGGATAGAACTGTAAAATGCTGGAGAATCCCGGGAAAACGGGAGGACTGACAGGTATGGTGTACATACATAATAATTTGAATAATAATTCGTCTAACATATATTTTGTTTACATTGCACTGAAAGCCACGCACAACCTCACCGTGCTGTTTTCTACTGTGTGCACCCGGAAAGCCGCGAGCGCGTTGTTCTGCTTTCACGCGCACATTGGCGTATTCTACATTAGAAATAACTAACTTGTGCGCGGAAAGGACGGGATATTGGAATGGTTCGCCGCTACAGTTTATTCAGTGTGCGTGCCTATTGGTCTCGGCGTACAAGCTCGGAACTTTAAACTAGCACACAGCTGGCATAACCTTGTTTAATTGCAGCAGTTTTGTTCTGTGCAACAGAAACGCGCAATTGAGAAGCCTTTACAATTAATTAACCGTGACGAATTAAAGCGCAGTGAAATCGGCGAATATTTGCATTTCTAATAACGATATCAGTGCATCGTACAAATGGCCTTTTCTACAAACATATCCAAATGTTTTCGGCTGCTCGTGCTACTCGTTTAATGTCAGGTGACTCACGCTCTGCGCAGCCCTCAACTGCAGCTCGTGCTGTATTGAGCAGACGCATGTCACTTCATAGCCGCCGTTTTTCAGATGAACTAAATTTATTTCTTATGTCTTGGTCACACTAATTGGAGGACCAGAACAAATTGCCTCGGGGGCCGGGTTTGGCCCGTGGGCCGCAAATTGAATAGCCCTGATGTAGATGTTGGACTGAAGCAGCTAATACTAATTTACAATGATAATGGAGAGAGGGTTGCTGAAGAACTACAGTACTGAGAGATTTCAGCTGCAGTCTGGGCTTTCACTGCCTTTCTACACCTCCCTTTCTTCATTTGTTCAATACTTTTACGGTCCGTGAGAGTTTGGATTTTTGTCGCTTTATCCCTCTCTGTCGCTTTCTCTCTCTCCTTGTATGTCATTCGCTCTTTGTCTCGCCCTATCACCTTTTGTTCCACTTTTCTTTGCCTTCACAGGTATCTGCTGATCGAATCCCGAGCCTATCACTCCTCATTAGGGCATTTCATAAACTCGACCGGCACCCCTTGTTTGTTCAGCACTGTGTGTATGTGTGGGTTGTATTGTGTACACTCGTTTCTGTATTATGATTTGTTCCATGTCTTTGAACTAATCCTGTAACTAATAACTGTAAACCCAATATGGTTTAAGAATTTATCACTCCTTTTTGGGGTCAACAAGTCGCGCGACACATTCTGCCAATAGTTAAATGAGTGTTCAGAAACATTAGGTAAGTGTGTGAGCGCCGCTTTTTGTATTTTTGTTTATTACTTTAGGGAGTGTATTTTATTGGCATTGCATTTATTTCTTATTCACATTTTTGTTTTCTTTAGTAAGTTTAGAGGGGATCTTGTGTTCTAGTTTATGTAGCTGTTGGTTTTGTTTAGTTTTTTACTTTGACGCTACTCTAGTTCCTTCCTAATTTGTTTGTTCATCCTTGCCTTTCTTCAGTTTTTAATGCTTTTTTCATGATTTATTTTAATTATCTGTGGCTTTGTTCTGTTTTGTTTTATTTTTCTACCTCATTGCGTTGTTTTTGTTATATTTGGCTTTGTTCTTTGTTCTGCTTGTTTTGCTTTTGTTTTTTGTTTTTGTTTTGCTTCGTTCCAGTGTTTGTTATTTTTATTGTTTTGTTTTTGGCTTGGGGTCTGTTTTGTTTCATGCTTTACCTTGTTTTACTTTGTACCTGTTTCCATGTTTTTGTTATATTTGGCTTTGTTCTGCTTTGCTTTGTTGTGTTGTTTCATATTATGCCTCGTTTCAATGTGTTTATTTTGTTTATCTTTGGCTTTTTTGTGTTTTATTCCGTGCTTTATTTTTTTGTTTTTACCCTATTTCATTGTTTTTGGTATGTTCGGCTTTGTTCTGCATGCTTTGCTTTGTTGAGTTGTTTCATATTGTGGTTCTTGTTATGCTTTGTTTCAATGTGTGTTATTTATTTTGTCTGTCTTTGGCTTTTTGTGTTTTATTCTGTGCTTCGTTGTTTCCTTTCATTGCTTGTTTTGCTTTGTTTTGTCAAATTTTTCTACCTTGTGTCATTGTTTTTGTTATATTCAGCTTTGTTTTGGTTAGTTTTATGTCTTGCTTTGCTTTGTTGTGTTCTTTTATATTGTGCCTCGTTTCAATGTGGGTTATTTATTTAGTTCATCTTTTACTTTTTGTGTTTTATTCTGTGCTTCATTCTTTTGTTTAATGTTTTGTTTTGCTTTGTTTTGTTTAAATTTTTACCTCGTTTCATTGTTTGTTATGTTCGGCTTTGTTCAACTTGCTTTGTTTCATCTTGTGGTTCTTGTTTTGCTTTGTCTCAGTGTATTTTATTGTTTTATCTTTGGCTTTTTTGTGTTTTATTCCGTGCTTCATTGTTTTGTTTCATTGTTTGTTTTGCTCTGTTTTAATTTTTCTACCTTGTTTCATTGTTTTTGTTATATTCGTTTTAGTTTTGCTTAGTTTTATATCTTGCTTTGCTTTGTTGTGTTGTTTCATATTGTGCTTTTGTTTTTTTGTGTTTCATGACATGCTTCATTGTTTTGTTTCATAATTTGTTTTGCTTTGCTGTTTTGTTTTATTGTTTTGTTTCTTGATTTTTATTGCTGCTTTGCTAGCTTTTGTTAGCTTGACTTTGCATTTTGTTCCGTCATGTTTTGCTTTGAATGATTTCATTTTGTTGTTTGTCTATTTCTTGTTTTGTTTTGTACAGTTCTGTTTTTTCATGCTTTGTTTGTTTGTTTTGTATTGTTTTTGTATTGTTTTTTTTTTTTTTTAAATTATTGGGTTGTTTTGTTTGCCTTTGAGTTATGACTTATGAGTAGGGCCACACAGAATCTTCGTGCGCAGAATTCTGCAGATTTTTAGCCAATCATTAATTCTGTTTATTTACTTGTGTAAATGTGTAAATGTATTCAGTTTTTAAATTAATTTCAGTAATGATATTGACTAATATGAAAATATTGATATGATTTATTTACAATACAGTTTGTAAAGTACAATTTTCTGTCTTTTAGTAAAGATTTTATATGAGAGACTTGCTTTGTTTACCAAATAATGTAGATCTAATTGGATTCGCATTGTAGACATTAAATAATAGGTAAAATGGTATTACTTTTCATTCGATATATTAAGGTTTTAGTTATGATACTCCCAAAATCATTCCACATAAATCTGAAGATTTTTAACAAAATACTCCGCAGAAATAGCGAAAAATGTCCACAGATTCCATCTGGCTCTGCTTATAAGGTTTTTTTTTTGGACTGCACAATATATGATTTCTTCATCGATATCGCAACGTGATCATTCACAATGGTCGCATCACAGGAAATGCAATGGTGAGTTAGTATTATAATTGGCATGTGTTTTTGAGGCCTCTGACAGTTTAATAACCTGAAAAACATTCAAGCATTCAAAATTGTACCTCTTTTAACTTTAATAATGATAAATGTTACTGAATTCTTTTTATTATTCCATTACTGTACCATACTGTGAGTGATAATATTTTTTTTTAAACCCTGTTTATTTCAATTGGATCTTTTTATTTGTTATTAGATTAAATGCGGATGCACTCTCAGTTCTTTCCAAGTAGCGATATTCAAGTCACCTGGTGAAATTTTGTTCATATCACAATATATATCGCAGAAAAACAAAATATTGCAATGTTGGATTTTTCCTATATCATCCAGCCCTACTTTGCTTAAATCTTGTGTTTTGTTTACTCAAATTTTATTATGTGTATTTGTTTTGCTGGCCTTAGCATTTCTTTGGTCTTTTTTGCTTCAATGTCTCATTTCGTTCTTTTACTTTGCTTGTTTTTTGGGGGGTTTTTTTCACTCTGCCTTTTTCATTTTCTTTAAATGATCTTTTTTTGCTTTTATTGCATGCTATACTTTTAGATATAATCGTCCCATTTTTGTCTGGAACAAATGACTTCGATTCGACTAAAGTTCAACTAGTTTACTTCCTGCACCAAATCGTTTTCTTTCCTATTTGCATAGATGCTTTGGCATTAAGTCGTATAAGACATTCATGCCAATGAGGCACTTTGAGAAATTGAAATTTCCTCACGCCCTCAGCCCAGAAAAGGAAGGGAGGTCAGTCCTCGTCTTGGTAGCACACGCTCTCTAAAACACAGACAAAAGAACAGAGGCACTCCAGCAGCCGAGAGGATGATTGTCATGTCACCCTCTTCCTCCTCCATCTTGATCTTTCTTTCTTTGTATCTCTCATGGAAACACACACACACACACAGTTGTTGAAGATGAAGATGAGTCACAGGTGTTAACAGAGGAGGAGTGGCACATGAGGTCAACGCTCATTACCCAGCACTTACACACACCACTGCACACACACACTCGCGCAGCTTTTCATGTTTTATGGTTATTTAATAGACAGAGACGATGATTTGTGTACTGTACAGACTGTATCTTCTATCCTCCTCCTCCCCCTAAACCCTCACAGAGAACATTCGGCATTTCTACATTTTCATTCTGCATGATTTATGAGCGGTTTTCCCTCATGGGGTCCAGAAAAAGTCCAAAAATACTGGTGTTACTAGACAACATAGTGAATACCAGGACCATTCACACACACACATACTTGTCCATGTGGTTTACGAGGACTCCCCAGAGGTGTAATGTAATTTGTACTGTAAAAACTGCTTATTATATTACTCTCACAGGAAACTGGTCAAATTTAAATGCCAAAAGACTCTGTTAGACATGATTTTCAAGCATTTTGAATTATAAATCATGTCCCTGTAAACCTCCTGAATAGTGTAATACTAACCCATGCTCATTCTGAAAACGTAGTCCCACGTATGTTTCTAGAGGCCACTGAATACTACCGGGAGGTACGTATTTGTGCAGTTTTTGTTTTTGCGAATCCACGAGAGGTCGCTGTGTACGCTTTTTGAGATCTCAAACTTCTCTACCGAGTGCCGTTCGTGCCTGCTCTTCTTACGTAAAGCCACGAGAGGCCGTTGTCGGGTGACTTTTTGGCTGACTGAATGACTGACTGACCAACCAATCGACTGACCCACCCTCCTCCTTCCCTAAACCCAACCAATTTTATCGATTGACCCACCAACACACTTCCCTAAACCCAACCAACAATTTTCAAAAGCAATCCAGAAAAAAGAAAAGCCCTCGTCTCATTTTTACCACGCTTTCAGATTTTACCACATTCTCACCCTGTTATTTACAGGTTTATTTTATTCTTTGGATTCTGTTTTTGACTTACCTGCTTTCTGGAACGGCTCTTCACCAGACTTGATCCCCGTCGTCAACTTCTCTCAAGTCCGCCCACGAACATGGCGAGCTAACGGGACAGACTGATTGCAACGGGAAAGTCATCCACATGGAGGTAAGCGGTCAGCTGGCAAGCGTAAAAAGGAATGCCGTTATACCGCCCCATAGAGTTTGTTTAAAAAATGAAACGCAGCCATATGTACCTCTGACAGCATAATGTGCTGTCTCCAGAAACATACGCGGGACTACATTTTCAGAATGAGCCTGTGTTGTGTAATACCTAGGTCATACTCATGTCATTATACATTTTCATGCCCTTGTTAACCACATAAACCAGAACACACACACACACACACACACTTGTAGAATTGTATTTATCAGGACTTTCCATAGATGTAATGATTTTTATACTGTACACATTGTATATTCTATCCCAACACTATCTCACGGCAATTCGTAACTTTTGATTTAGCGGCTAATTCGTATGAATTCGTACGATCTAATTCGTATAATTTAGTATGATTTGCTCATCAACCAATGACGGTTGGGTTTAGGGGTGGGGTTGGGTGCCACGCCTCCTTTTTTAAATCGTGCATTTTCGTACGACTGAACTCGTCTAGCCACTAAACTGACAAAACGTAAAATTCATATGTTTTCTTATGAGATCAGGCTGTCTATGCCGATACCCCAATCCTACCCCTAAACCCAAACCTCACAGGAAACTGCAGTTTTACATTTTCAAAATACTTCACTCATAGGGACCAAAAAATTGACTCGCAAGGTCAAAATTGACTGGTATCGCCATGCTTGAGGAGAGATTTGGTTGCAACTGTATGTTGTTGTACATTAAGATATAGGCCAAAGACGAGACATACCCATTAAATTAAATTTATAAAAGTGCTTTTTTTAAATACAACCCCAAATCAGAAAGAGTAAAAACGTAAATAAAAAAAGAAAGTTATACTTTGACTTGTATTTCATTGCAGACAATATGAACACAAAATATTCTAATTTTTTTTTGTCTGGTCAACTTCATTTCATTTGTAAATATACATCCTTTCCTGTGATTCAGACTGGCAACACATTTCAAAAGAAGTTGTGAGAGGAGCAGATTGGTACAAGTAATCAGGGAAATTGGTTACAGTAAATAATGATGTGATTTGAAACAGGTGGTGTCAACTGGTGATTGTAGTTATGATTTGGTACAAAAGCAGCATCTGAGAAAGGTCTAGTCCTTTAGGAGCAAAAGATGAGCAGAGGATCGCCAGTTTGCCAACAAATACTTGAGAAAGTTATTAAAATGTTTGAAAACAATGTTCCTCAAAGAAAAATACGAAGACATTTGGATATTTCACCTTCATTCATTCTTTTTCTTTTCATCTTAGTCCTTTTATTAATCCACAGCGGAATGAACAACACATACACTACGGTCAATTTTAGTTTACTCAATGCCCCTATAGCACGTGTTTGGGGAAAACTCATGTGAACATGTGGAGAACATGCAATCTTCACACAGAAATGCCAACTGACCCAGCTGGGGCTTGAACCAGCGACCTTCTTGCTGTGAGGCGATTATGCTACCCACTGCACCACCGTGAGGTGCATATTTCACCTTCAACAGTGCATAACATCCTTAAAAGATTCAAGGAATCTGGATGAATTTCACTGCATAAAGGACAAGGGTGCAAGCCTAAGCTGAACAATCGTGATCTCCGATCCCTCAGGCGGCACTGCAGAAAGAATCGTCTGTTCAGGAATACTTTGGTAAACCTTTGTCAAGTACCACAATACATAGTTACATCTACAAATGGCAGTGAAAACTGTCTTGTGTCAAAAGGAAGCCCTATGTTAACATTATCCAGAAGCACCATCGACATCTCACAGCTCGGAGGCATCTGGGATGGACAATCACGCAGTGGAAACATGTACTGTGGTCAGATGAATCAGTATTTCAGGTATTTTTTGAGAGAAATGGATGTTGTGTACTTCGCACCAAAGAGGAAAAAGATCATCCAGTTTCCAGCAACAAGTCTAAAAGCCAGGGTCTGTCATGGTATGGGGTTGTGTCAGTGCCCTTGGCGAAGGTAACTTCTGTGCACATCTGTGATGGCACCATTAATGCTGAAAAGTAGAGATGTTGGAACTAGGGCTGTCAATTGATGAAAAAAATTAACTAATTAATCACACTTTTGTTTGTGATTAATCATGATTAATCACGAAAAGCCGCATTTATTACAGAGATAAAAACACAGGCATGTAAGTGCCATTTGAATTTTAAAACAATCAATGCCAATAACAAACAAAAATTATTTCCATGTTGGATTCTACAAAAAATACAGGCATTGCAAATATGGAAATTAAATAAAAAAAAATAATAATAAAGTATTAAATACAAGCAATTGTATTCATTGTAAAGTTGTTTTGCGAGTTGAGAACATTAATTATAAAGTAGAAACAATTTTGCTTAGTCCTCCTTAACATTTTGCTAGTTGCTAAGACGGTCCAGTCTGTTGACATGTGACCTAAGAGTGAGAAAAGTCTCTCACAAGCAGAATCCCCGATTTCGGTGCTTAATTTCTGTGCCACTGGTGCTGTGACAAGGACGCAAGAAGCACCAAGGGGTACATCAAAGTCACGTACTAAAGACTATAGACTAGACTTCTTACGTGGACTTTGGTCACGCCATCTCTAAACATTCAATTCTAAACTGCTTTGAGCGACTGTCTGCGATGTTAGGCGTTTAATCTTGTTGTTAGGATATCCACACATACACAAACACTCTCTCTTACACACACACACACACACACAGACAACGCGGGCAGTACAGCGAGCTCACACGGTATAAGCGACTCCCTTCAGAGTCATCAACGCACACGGTCGCGTTCATCATCGCGCCGCCCTCAACCCGAAAGTGAAAAAGAAAGTGACCGGTTCGTGGATGAACGTGCGAACCGGGAGGGAGGGAGTAGGTGTCCCGGATTAAGCCTGGCGCCGCACCTCGAGGCTTTTATACTTGCCGAGGGAGGGGGGGTTCGCTCACTATTCTGTCGGCCGCCTAGGTCGCCTCTGTGGACGCGCCGGCCCTGAACACACGTTGGCTACAACAGGAAATAAGTAAAGAACTGCCGCTGCGTTAAATGCGTTAATTTTTTTTAACGCGTTCAATATTTCAAATTAATCGACGTGCGTTAACGCGCTAATTTTGACAGCCCTAGTTGGAACACAATATGCTGCCTTCTTTTTCAGCGACGGCCAAGCATATTTCAACAAGATAATGCTAAACCACATTCTGTACACACTACAAAGTCCTGGCTGAGGCGGAAGAGGATACAGGTACTTGACTGGCCTGCCTGCAGTCCTGACCTGTCTCCAATAGTGTGTGGCATATTTTGGAGCAGAAAATTTGACAACGAAGACCCGTACTGTTAACCACCTTAAGACTTTTTTTGCATGAATAATGGGACAAGATACATCTGAAATACTTCATCACTTGGTGTCTTCAGTCCCAAAACATCTTTAAAAGTTGTGGAATGGCAACATTACAAAGTAGTGCTTTACTTTACGAAAATATGTCAAATGTAAGGAAAGAAAAAATTAAATGAAATAAAATAAGGTCCATTTGACATTCAGAGTACATATATATTTATTCAAAAATGAAATGGTATACTTTTAATATTTTACATTTACTAAATATATTTATATAGCTTTGAAATTATTATAATGTACAGTATAATATTCTACAAAGATCCAATAACATGCCTTCTAATTTAAAAAAAAAAAAAATTAATATCTTTTAATTTGTTGTGACTGAAAATCAGGATTATTCCAACATAAATTTTTATTTATTTATTTATTTATTTTTATAAACACTTCTGAAGTTAAAATGTTGTCTAAAATTAAATATAAACATCTGAAAACATGACACATGTTTTTGTTCTTTATGCAAAAAAGCTGTATTGTTTGTCTGAATGGCATTTAAGTGGGTGTTTTCTGTGAGAAATTGTGAAAGATCTGTATTTTTAGTCATTATTAGTCATTTGTTCAAACAATAATTTAAACCGGATTCATTGTTATCTTTACAGAAGAAATATTAAGAGATCTGTTGCCTTTTTGAGATGATTGTAATGTTAATAAGCTACACACCACTCCAATTCAACTATAAAATAAAATATAGAAGTGTAAAATATAATGTATAATAGTAAATTTAAAGACATTTTTAATGTAATGAACATTTTCTGCAATATAATCCATATCTTAATTGGTTTAAACTTATTAATAATATATAATATTAGCATTTATATTATTATTCTCCTATTTAACCTGATTTTTTATTTATTTATTCTATTTTGAAAATCAACTACTGATCACTTGTTCCTTGGTCTGTTTGTTTTTTGGTCATTATTATTATTATTTATTTTTGGTCATTATTATTTATTATATATATTTTTCGTTATTATTATATCGTTATTATTTATTTATTTGTTTATTTATTTATTTATTGACAAATATATAAAAGTTAACATAATAAATGACAAAAGGATGGAGTGAATGTCTAGTGTCCTCTACTGTCTAAAATAAGTACTACACACTAAAAAAACTGCTTCATCAACTTCTCTATTCATATTTCTTCCCTTTTTCTTTATTACTGAAGCCAAATGGCATAATTGTTACTTCAGACCTCCAGAAATCATAATTACATAACACATCAAATATCAAAGGTCATGTTAACTTTGCGTCCCAATCACTTAGCATTTATTTACATTACGTGACAGATTGAATGCTTTTTTATTGTCAGCATTTTATTATAGTTACCCTCACACACTGGCCTTCTCAAGCTCAATAACTCAAACCTGTTATAGGCAGAAAAGCACTTAAATGACCCGAAAACCACTATAGATTAATGCCGTCCAATCTGTCAAGGTGAAGGGAACATTTCGCTTAGAAAAGCGTGAGTCACGTCCGCCGTCCTGAGATATGAGCAAGAGCTGAATAGCATTGATTATGTTGCCGTCCAGATGCTCTGAACCCACCTGAACCTGGTCAATGTCCATTTATACTTAGCAACTGAATCACCGAATGCACCATCTGTTCCCTCCACTCATTCCGCTAAATATGAGCAAAGAAGTCTGTGAAAAAAATATCTTTTTTCCCCCTTTTTTTTTCATAAAATATGGACAAAGCAACTACATTTATGAAGAATAAACAGCTGCGAAGAGTGCATAGTTTTATTTAAACACTTAAATCTCTGTTAAATACAGTTGAAGTCAGAGACATTAGATCTCCTGTGACTTTTTCTTTTTCAAATGTTTCCCAAATGATGACAGAGCGAGGAATTTTCCTCAGTAATTCAAGATAATATTTAATAATACAATAATATTTTTTTCAGTAACACTTCATAATACAATGAATCGTTTATTAAGCATTAGCAAATGGTTAATTCATTAACTGTGTCGACGTTAGTAAGCAGTTTATGAATACAGCTAAACGCTGTATTTTTGACTTACAAGCACATTTATAATGGGTTTAATGATTGTATTTTCATACTTTGTTAACGATTAGTTTTTCATTACTTAATTAAGTATTATATTATATAGTTATTTAAGAATAGTTGGTGACAATTTTAAGATAATTCAGAATGCACAAGTATATTTCTGCCTATTATTTTACAATTAAAAAAATTATTGGTATTTGAAAAAGACTAAAATAGTTATTAGAAACATTCACCTGACTGCTTCCAAGAAGCGGGAGAAAATCACAAGACATTGTCTCAGAAAAATAATTCCAGAAATTTAATTTTGCATTATATTGGCATCAAATTCAAAACATATACCCAGGAGATGTGTAGCTTTTGACATATTACTTTTCTGTGTTGGTCCAGGACTAATTTCACATATTTGTTTAGGAAATAATAAAATGTTTAGTGTGGTGCAATTTTTTTACATTACTTAAGCATCTATAACTTTTTTTTCATTTTGAGCATTATAAACGCTAGATGATCGATAATAAAGCCCAGAGTGTTTTCTTTCCAAAGATACAAGAACTGTGAATGTAGACCAAATTATTCAGCATCTGTTAATGTTTTAGTTTGGGATGTCAGTTTTGAGAAAATGCCTCTGACGGTGAGGGAAAGGAGGACACCGATATAGGCTCGGAAAACTTTTTACAGAAATCTTATTTTGCATGCTATCTTCATCAAATTTGAAATATAAACTCATGGGACACTTGGCTTTCAAGTCCTATTTTCTAGAACATTACATTAATGTTTTCCTGTGTTTGGATATGGAAAAACAAATATTGAACACAATACAATTTTTTTTTCTCATAACTTCATAATGTATAACTTTTTATATTTTTCAGCATGTAACTACCCCTTTTACCACAGTAAAGCTCAAAGTGTCTTCTTTCCAATGATACCTAGTTTGTGTTTGTAGCTTACCGGAGTCAGGAACTGTTACTATTTAAACTTAGAAAGGTGTAAATCCCCAAAATTGAGTGCTGGCTAACAGTTAATAAATGCTTTATTATATTTTATTATAAGACCTAATCTAAAGTGAGGACTATTCATGCTTTATAAATCAATTATAAATGACAATCAAAGGCTCGGTTATATTCTAAACAGGAAAAAAAGAAAATAAACGACTTTCTTATTTTCTATTCATTTGAAGAGACACAAATGAAACCGCATCAAATGAAAAATACATTTTTGCAAACCTTAAAATACTGTACAGTTTAAACATCGCTAAATAACTTTAAAATGTTGTATCATAATATACTGTTCAATTATTATATTGTTGTTTTTGTTTCATGCAGTTTCATGCAGTTTTATTGCAGCCAATCCATCCTCTGCACTTTAATCACCGTCTGGTTCGGCTCAGCTGCCAAAACCAACCTCCGTAGACTACAACCAACAGTCCGGACTGCTGAATGAATCACTGGCACTACCCTTCCTACACTTCGAAAACTGTACTCCGTAAAAGGGCTCACAAAATCACCCTGGACGCCTCGCACCCAGCACACTTCCTGTTTGAACTGTTACCGTCTGGTCCGCGCTACAGAGCACCGAGCACAACAACAGACTGACACAGGAAAAGTTTCTTTCCTCAGGCCATCTACCTCATGAACAGTTAAATATCTTACGCATTTGTACACAGCACCTTATAACCTGTATATTTATAACAAATCTGTACATACATTTCAACACCCAGATCTTGTTGGACTGACTGCATCTCTGTTTAATGTCTATCATCTTTGTTCATATTTATTCTGTGTTGTCACTTGTCGCTTTATGTACACTGGAAGCTTCTGTAGCCAAAGCAAATTCCTCGTCTGCGAAGCACACTTGTCAATAAAACTGATTCTGATTATTGCTAATTGTATTTTGATGCTCCTGTAATTCGGTGGTTTTTAAAGTTTACAGTAATTTTTCTTTTTAGATAAGATTGCAAACATGTATTGTTCATTTGATATTAAGCCTTTAATTCTCATTCATAAAGGATTTATAAAGCATAAATAGTCCTCACTTTAGATCAGGTCACAAAACTGCACAAAGTTGGGTTAATAAAGCATTTATTAACATACATAACCATTACTTTATGCCTGAATAATAATATATAAATGTTGATTTGAATAGTTTATTAATAGTTTACTAACTCATTCTGAATGACCCTAAAAGCCACCAACTACTCTTAAATACAACTGGTCAACTGGTTTGTAAATAATGCAATATTGTATTCAGAAATGAACAATCAATAAGTAATAAAGTATGAAAATACAATCATTAAGCCCGTTATAAATGTGTTTATAAATCAAGATTACAGCATTTGTAGCTGTATTTATAAACTGTTTACTAACCTGATGTAGAGTTAATACTTAACAGATAATGAACTATTTGCTAATGCACAGTGTGTAGTTAGTATAAAGTGTTACCATTTTTTTCTTCTGGTGAAAGCCTTATTTGTTTTATTTCGACTAGAATAAAAGCAGTTTTAGTTTTTTTTTTAAACAATTTTAAGGTCAATAGATTATAGCTCCCTTAAGCAATTTCATTTTATTGACTGTCTACAGAATAAACCACTGTCATATAATGACTTGCCTAATTACCCTAACTTGTCTAATTAACCTAGTTACGCCTAAAGGGCACCTATTTTACCCCCCTTTTTCAAGATTTAATACAAGTCTTTTGTGTCTCCAGAATGTGTCTGTAAAGTTTCAGCACAAAACACCCATCAGATTATTTATTATAACTTTCAGAACATTAGAGTTTTTAGCTCTGAACCCCATGTAGCTGTTTTATGGCCTGTGCCTTTAATGCTAGTTTTTCCTGCCCACCGTTTCATGTGGCTGTCAGAGTGTACCTCAACCTCCGCCTCAGCTGCGCCAGATAAACAGCACAGTGACAGACATGAAGGAAACAGATCTCACGTAACCTTTGTGAGAAATACTACAGTAAGAACTTTCCCAATGATTATTATTATTTAATGTATTTGTTGTGGAGTAAATTCAAGCCTTTCTGCAATGATGAGTCACACAATGTTGTTACAAAGTTTACGTACACACATTTAACTTTGCACTGCAAATGTGACAGAATACACGTTAATATCCACTGCTGTATGGATATCCTTTATGTTAATGTACAAAATAAACCTGATGTAACGTCCACAATGTGGTATTGAAGCGTCTTCTTTTATTATTGTACTGACAGTGTGGAGATAATGATTGCTGTAAATCACTGTAATTCCAAACAAACATGCATGAAACTCAGTCTTGATCATATTTGATGATGATTGATGATCACAGAGAGCTGAACAGATCTTTTAATCTCAGTTAATTATACGCGTTACTACAGAGGCATGTTAATATGCTGCTGTCAATCAATTCGGTTGGCAGGGAAACCGCACTCCTACGTCTAGTTGCGGTTGGCCTCAAAATGGGAGGGATTTGGATCCTATTTTAATGTCAGTAAATAAAAAAAAATAGACTTATTGTATTTACATCACTCCAGTATGGCTGTGGACACACTATAGCTCCACAGTTTTGTCCAAACAGCTTCCAAAAGATGATTTTTATCATACTAGTATCTTGAGAAATATCTAGTCTAATATTCTGTACTGTCATCATGGCAAAGATAAAAGAAATCAGTTATTAGAAATTAGTTATATAAACTATTATCCCACATGGAAAGAACCTACAGTATATGTGAATATTTGCGCATATATGAAACCTACTGTATATACGGCGCCACAGTGGCCTAGTGGGTAGCACGTTCGCCTCACAGCAAGAAGGTCGCTGGTTCGATCCCCGGCTGGGCCAGTTGGCATTTCTGTGTGGAGTTTGCATGTTCTCCCCGTGGTTGTGTGGGTTTCAACCGGGTGCTCCGGTTTCCCCCACAGTCCAAAGACATGCGGTACAAGTGAATTGGGTAAGCTAAATTGTGCGTAGTGTATGTGTGTGAATGAGAATGTATGGATGTGTTTCCCAGAGATGGGTTGTGGCTGGAAGGGCATCCGCTGCGTAAAACAAAATGCTGGATAGGTTGGCGGTTGATTCCACTGTGGCGACCCCGGATTAATAAAGGGACTGGGCCGAAAAAAGAAAATGAATATACACAGTAACCTATATACAGTATATATGCATATAATTTTATATATTTTATATATGTGACATATTAAAACCCTGTATCAAAACCTATATTAAAACATATGTTTATATATGTTCTTTCCATGTTAGAATTGTGTATAAAAAATTGAAATCTGACTTCAAGAATTATTTACAGGACTGCAAAAACATATTGTTTTGCTATATGCCTCGCAGCAAAATGATGAACCGACACTAACATACATTTGCATACTAACAAATAATTTACATCTAATTTACATCTAAATTTCTCCTTGGCAAAATGAAACTCTCTCTCTCTCTCTTTCTCTCTCTCTCTCTCTCTCTCCAAAGGTCGTTCGCTAATCTGTTTGTCAGAGTTTTAAGCATGGCCATTATTGATGTTGTATGGCCTGTCAGCGCACTGAAGGACAGATTAAACACAGTCTGCATTCCCACAGCTTATGTCAACAATCCTGCAAACTGGCTCTTCTCCACACGCCGAGTCGCCTCAGCAGTGAAGACTTTCAGGAGTTTGAGCGGATGTGAGCGTGATTAAATGCAGAGCTCAGAGCCTGTGACTGACTGCGGTGGTTTGTTATCAGTTACAGACAGATCGTGAGTCCACTGGAGTCTCTGTGTGCTGTGAAATCAGATTAGAGGAATTTACTCACATTTCTCTCGTTCATAATTGGAGTTCTGCATTAACAGTTGAAGGTAGAATTATTAGCCCCCCTGTATATCTTTTTCCTCAATTTCTGTTTAACAGAGAGAAGATTTAGAACACATTTCTAAACATAATAGTTTTAATAACTCATTACTAATAACTGATTCATTTTATCTTTGCCATGATGATATAAATAATAATAATATTATACTAGATATTTTTCAAGACACTTCTATACAGCTTAAAGTGACATTAAAATGACAATTAAAGTGACAATAAAAATTATTCAAAGATGATTCCTTGGATTTACTAAATTTTTTTAACCTTAAGTGGTTGGAAACAATTTATTTGGCCTAAATTTAAACAAACTAATTAAGTTGAACATTAGTAAATTTAATTTGTTTAAATTCAACACAAATAAATTGTTTGCAACAGTTTTGCAGACATCATTTTTTTCAGTGTGGGTTAATTAGGCAAGTTAGGGGAATTAGGCAAGTTGTTGTATAACAATGGTTTGTTCTGTAGACAATTGAAAAAAATATTGCTTAAGGGGGCTAATATCATTGACCTTAAAATGGTTTTAAAACAGTTAAAAACTGCTTTTATTCTAGCCGAAATAAAACAAATAAAGATTTTCTGCCGAAGGAAAAATATTGAAAATACTGTGAAAAATTCCTTGCTCTGTTGAACATCATTTGGGAAATATTCGAAAAAGAAAATTCACAAGAGGGCGAATAATTGTGACTTCAACTGTATATCTTCAGTCATATAACTTTTTTGAAAAGTTGACTATTTTTTCAGTTCTGATATTAGTTTTTGCAGTTATGAGTTTATAATCGTATAATTCTAACATTGTATTCTTACTGAATTTATGACTGGTTATCATGCAATTACTGTATAACCATTAAATTTTTTCCAGAAATGCTTGTTTTCCCTGCATTTTTAAATATAGAATCTTCATTATCGTTGTACAAGTACAGTGAAATTTAAGTGTGAAGCTCAGGTGTACAAATATATTGCACAAAAACTGCAATGACTTGCTCTTTTTTAGACATTCTCACAATTTGATCTGAATTTCTTTCCCAATTCTGCCTTTTTCCTGGCAGATATTGTAGTTTTGGACAGTTCATTAAACAAACAATTCTAAGCATTCATTCATTTTTTTGTTTTTTTGGCTTAGTCCCTTTATTTATCAGGGGTTTCACAGCAGAATGAACCGCCAACTTATCCAGCATATGTTTTATGCAGCTGATGCCCTTCTTGCCACAATTCAACACTGGGAAACACCCATGCACACTCATTCACACACACACTACAGCCAATTTAGCTTGTTCAATTCACCTATAGCGCAATGTCTTTGGACTTTGGGGGAAACCGGAGCACTTGAAGAAAATCCACGCAAACATGGGGAGAACATGCAAACTCCACACAGAAATGACAACTGGCCAGTACTTGAACCAGAGACCTTCTTGCTGTGAGCCGGCAGTGGTAATAACTGAGCCATAATGCCGCCAGCAAACATTTTGGTTTCTCGAAATCAAAATATCCAGCTGATAGACATCTGAATGAATGAAAAAAAGCATATTATTTAGACTATTTTGGATTACTTGGTCAATTTATTTAAGTTTCAGAATATTGACCATAATTAAACCCTCACTGATATCTAGGGCGAGACAGTATCTGCGGACAATTCTTTTCTATTTCTGCAGAGAATTTGGTAAAAAACTAAATCTGCGGATTTGTGGAATGATTTTAGGAGTATCATAATTACCAAAAATCCAATTAGATCCACTTATTTGGTAAAGCAAGTCTCCACTAAAAGACAGACAATATTACCGTACAAACTTTATTGAAAATAGATCAACTGAACATGTTCATATCAGTCAATAATGTTACTGAAATTAATTTAAAAAACAAAAAAATAAACATTTACACACATTTATACAAGTAAATAAATAGACTCGGTGATGGGTTAAAAATCTGCAGGTTCCATGTGGGCCTACTGAGAACTGTCCACATTGAAACCCCCTGCTTATCATTTTGCAATAATTACTCTATAGTTTCCATCGTATATGAAACGAGAGCTCAACAATGACATATCCGTTGCATTGTGTCACATTATGCAAAGGATGCTGTACATGTACAAACCGTCCAGCCATTTATCATCCCCATATAAAAGCAGTATTGCATGTGTCTTCTATTTCAGACATCTGAAAAGATGGAAATCACAAAGACATTCCATCCTGGTAATTGGTGTGACTGACTGAAGCCTTCGTTCCTCCTGGTGTCCAACGGCTGCTTGTTGTGACACGGAAAATGTCTAGCGAATGTGTTGCATCTCCTTCCTTTTGAGTGTAATGGCTTCTGGCCAAAATGACACACTGTGCATTTTTATAGCGTAAAAACACGGTAGCTTTCATACATGTAGACCTTATGGTGGAGCATGTGTCATAGTAGGAGCTATTGATTGATGTCTCTATATGTACCATTTTCGCATGACTGAAATTAAATGATGGTTTCCACGTGTGGTGTGGGGAACTTCTATTCAAAATATTCAAAGCAAATCACTTTAAGTAAAAGTTTACACTACATTTGATCCATAGCAAGCACACAACGTCATAAGATGCTAATATTAGGTTAGGTTTAGGTTGTGACGTTAGATGGCCAAAATTCAATTTCTAGCCAGCTTCTAAGGACAACCTTATTTTAATTTCCAATAATGACGTCAAATGGTGTTGATTTTTAGGTTGTTTTGGAAAGTGGCCAAAATCCAATGTCACATTGATGTCAAATACTGACATTTATTCATCAGGTATGGCTACCAAAATTTAACCTGATAGACGTCATAGTGGTAACGTCCACACAATGTCGAGCTATTACATCATTAGACTTTGGTATTTAGTTGATTTTAGGTTGTGTTGGACATTAACGTCGGCCTGACGTTGGCTTCTGACGTCAACCCTATTTTCTTTTCCAAAAAAAAAAAGCAATGTTTCCTCTATAGGGCTGGGCCAATAAATGATATTATATCAAATCGTGATAAAATTTAAAGAGCCCATATTATGGATTTTTAAAAATGACCTTCCATGCAGTGTGTTACACAGCTCTAAGTAAAGTGAAATGTCCAGCTGAGGCTTAAATCTGAAAGTGCAAAGTGTTTAAAACGATTGATTCATCTATAAAAGAGTCGACTCATCGTTGTTTAAATGAATCGTTATTAGAACGAGTCTTTAGCCGTTTCGGCTTGACGTCAACGCGAAACATACTAGTTGCGCGCGCAGACCCGGGAAAATAGAACTGCCCGGCCCCGCCTACAGACAGGAAGAAAAAGTGGAAGGCAGTAAGTGCCTTGTAAGTAAGTAATTGCAGTAAGTGTTGTAGCATAACCAGCAGGACAGCAGTGACGTGTGATCTGAGTAATATCTAAGTAAATCTTTATACTGTTTGATGGCAGTATAAAGATTTAGAGAGAAGTTATTGACAGCTTTGGTAGTATTGGTTTTCGCGTTTTGCTCTTTGTAGACGGTCCCTAAGGATCAGTCTCTGCCGCCTGCTTATAGAGTCCAATATAATGCGTCCAGCGCGTAGGCAAAGGTAATTTTTAGGAAAATAAGGTTGTAGGTGATTGTATACATTGCGACGGTTGAAAAGAGGTGCTATTTGTGTAGGAACAATGTTTCGGTCATGAGTTATTGATCCGGAAAACACGACTGCTGCTAACTTTACTAAACTTATCTGCATTCCGGTTAAATCATGTCCCGTAGACGCTATGCTCTGAAGTGCGAGGGAAAAGCTGTGTTATTTTCCCTACCTGGAAACCTCTTTTCCCTACCTGGAAACCTCTTTTCCCTACCTGGAGTGGTTGAGTTTTTTTTGGTAAAATACCTGAGAATTACATCCCCAACACGGTGCTGTGTTCGCGTCATTTCTCTGAAGAGAGCTACACCAATCTATACGCTTACGACGCAGGATTTGTTGCACGGTTGTTGTTAAAGGATGGATCAATACCCAGTTTATTTGGACCAGCGTGTTCTTCCAGTCTTGTTGACTGTAACAAGGTAAATATGGATGTAGTTGTCTGTATTGTGTTTGCTCCGTGCAGCATGTAGCGGTAGCCATTTAGCTTACTGCCGAATGTAACTATTTGTTGGCTTACAATAGTCCATGAAGTGTTAATTATTACTGAATGTTTATTGTTATGATGAATAATATAGCAATACGCTGTTGTACAACCGCAGTGATTTGTTTTCATTATGTTCTGGCATTGGGCTGCTGACACGGACGTGACGTGGTGACGTGACGTGGTAGCGTCGCGGAAAGGAGGTGCTTGGGGGAAAGACTCGCTCAGACGATTCATATGGGAGTCGGTGGGAAAATGAGGTAAAATTAAATAGATATTATAAGACATCGAAAGTGTTTTTTAACCTTGCATACATATCATCCTGTTGTTTGGGACTTCAAAAAGTGAAATTTAACCGTTCTCAACCCAACATATGGGCTCTTTAAGTCAATAACAAAGATAAGATCTTGGCATTTTTACTCTATATTGATCTAAGAGCCAATCACTCAACAGAAATGTGCAACACTGGGAATCTAAAAGTGTGTTGATATTAGAGATGTACCGAATTGTCGAACACTGAAAATGTATTGGCCAATGTTATGCCATGTAATTATTTTCTATTTTTTGTGGCTGCAGTCATTGTTGGGGTACTCCTTTTAAATCTAGAAGCATTAACTACTTATATCGAAATATATATTGATATCATTCAATATGGAAAATTATCACCAAGATTCCATAAGATACAATCTCAATCTGACATCCTGTTGACGTCCTGTGCCTGTTGGGCTGGTGAAAACCTACACTGTAAAAAATTATCTGTTAATTAACAGTATATCTGTATTTTGTAATTTATAAGTGTTTTTTATTTTTGCTCATTTACGGTTGTTAATTGCATTATGGGAAGCTGATCTCTGATCTGTTGATTTTTGATGAAGAAAATTGCTCTGTAGTTTACCAAAGAGACTTTTATTGATATTTTAGTAGGTTTAAATAATATGTTGTATAAGATACTGTATGATATATAGAGCAGAGATGCCCAAACTAGATGCCTAAACCATGTTAACCTTAGATTTGGCCCACCATTTTATCTCAGAAAAGAGTGAGAATGACGGGAAGGTTGGGGTGAATGCCTTTAACAGAGCTATTCATATCTAATTTTAATGTAACCTTTTGTTTGTTTAATTGTTGACATACAAAAAAGCTAATGAAATGTTTCAATTAAACTTTGTGCATGAATCATATTTTAAAAAAGCAAGGATCCTCAACGAGCAAATCAAGTGTATTATAAATGGGATTGTTTGTTTTTTTGTTGTTGTTTTGTTTTTGTTGTTAATACAATTTTTTTTTACAATGTTTCAGTTTATCTTTCAACATATCAATTTATTTTATTAATAAATTAGGGGGGCCTCATGGTGGCGCAGTGGGTAGCACAATCGCCTCACAGCAAGAAGGTCGCTGGTTCAGGCCTCGGCTGGGTCAGCTGGCATTTCTGTGTGAAGTCTGCATGTTCTCCCTGTGTTGATGTGGGTTTCCTCTGGGCACTCCGGTTTCCCCCACAGTCTAAAGACATGCAAAGACAGTGGTTCCTTCCGCTGTGGCGACCCCAGATTAATAAAGGGACTAAGCAGACAAAAAAATAAATGAATGGATGAATAAATTATTAGGGAATTGCCATGGCAACTTTATTGAAATAGTTTGGTTTATTTAATTTCGGTCCACCACCCTCAATCAAGTTTGGTTTTTCGGCCCTTCATAAGAAAAAGTTTGGGCACCCGTGATAAAAATAATTAAGCGTTTAAAATTTTTTTAAATACTGTCACTTTATTTCCAGGTTTTTTATTAAAAATGTCAATAAAAGTCTCTTTTTCATACTTTTTTCAACATCAAAAGTTGTTGGAGAAAAGATCAACATCCCGTTATGCAATTCAAAAGCATTAATAAACGGGGGGAAAAAAACTGCTGGATTTCTTTTACAGTGTAGTGAGAGGTATGTTTGGCTTTGTGCATTACTCCTATGCATCATGTAAATGACGTTACGCTTGTTGTTTTCACAAGCATATCTTTGTATTCCTTACAGTGCAGTAATAATTAATATACGACTCATTTTGAGATTTTACAGTTGATTTGTGGTCTGCTGAAAATATTTTTTTAATTAATACGTTTTTAAACGTTTAATATTTGATGGAAGATCCGTGAGGAGAATAATGACACATTGCTGTACCATGCAGAGCATCATAGGAAAAGCTGGATAAAATATGTAATATTATTAGGATAAGTACTAATAATTGATGGGCCGTTGAAATTCATTCATTTTCTTGTCGGCTTAGTCCCTTTATTAATCCGGGGTCACCACAGCGGAATCATCCGCCAACTTATCCAGCATTTGTTTTACGCAGCGGATGCCCTTCCAGCCGCAACCCATCTCTGGGAAACATTCATACACACTCATTCACACACATACACTACAGACAATTTAGCTTACCCAATTCACCTGTACCGCATATCTTTTGGACTGTGGGGGAAACCGGAGCACCCAGAGGAAACCCACGCAACCACGGGGAGAACATGCAAACTCCACACAGAAATGCCAACTGGCCCAGCCGAGGCTCGAACCAGCGACCTTCTTGCTGTGAGGCGAATGTGCTACTCACTACGCCACCGTGGCACCCGGACCGTTGAAATACTGTACAATAATGCACATCTGAGGAGCATCACTTTCTAATATTTCCACTTATTCTAGTTATACCACACATAAAGTCACTGTTTTGATTTTTTTTATTTTATTGTAAGTCTGTTTTTAGTCCTTAAACAGCTCCTGTAGGACTATTTTCTTACACAACTCACCTAAAAGTCTTTTGTTTTGATGTAATTCGACCTTTGACAGTTGTAACTGTGAAATAACTAGAATCCTTCAGGGTGATATGGTCCAAACCTGCCTGGAACTAGGCTATGTTATCTGAAAATAATTACATACCTTACAATGTTCATCAGCCAATCAGAATCAAGAATTCCGCAGACCTGTAGGGTAATATAACCCTAATCCTTAGAATGAGCAGACTTTACTCAGCAAATGTGCAATGAAGTGTAGTTTCTTTATTGAACACAAGAGGGTGCTGTTGAGCTTTGTTCCTGCTTCTGCACTGACAGGACAGTTATGATTATATTCTCAGACTTGACTGTAACAAGTAGGGTGTGTTTGTTTCTCTCTTCAGCACTTGTCTTGCTCATGCCTCATTGTTTCTCAGTATTGTGTTTGTATTGTCAGGTTTTGTGTTGGTGAGGATGTTTGATGTTGAACCTCATCCTCAGGGCAGGGGTGACTGATATTTTGACTCAGTGTATTTGTGTGTGTGTGTGTCTGGGATGTTGAACTTGGCAGTTGTGTTGGTGTGGCCTTGGCTTGAAGATGCTCACAAGTTTGTTAACAGGTCAGCAATCCAGGAGATCACAATCCACAAATAACCAGCAGAGACAGACTGGAGCGTTCACTCGTCCTCTCAACCTCTGAACAAACCGCTCCTGTTACTAGAGATCTACAGTTACTCCTTGAATAACACAGCCCTGGATGACATTAGCCAGGTGTAAGGTTCGAATATCAGCACTGGTGGATCTCTGGATGTGGAAATGGCAGCTTGGCAACAGCAGTGAACAGTGTAGCAAATGCTACAAATGCTACAAATTATACTTGGTAACCACATAGCAACACCCAAGCAATCTAAAATGCTTGGTAACAAAACAACACCATAGCAACCTCAAACATAGCAATACATAGCACAGCTTTAAAAAAGCCCAAAACAAGTTGCAACAATGCCCTAGCAACCCTACTAAGCAAAGCAACATACAACAAAACATAAAGAGCAGCACTTGGCATTACTTAGTAACCACATTGCAATACCCTAGCAACCACCTAGAAGCACCATAGTAACATATAATACAGCTTAAGAACCGATCTAAAAAGCTAGGTAACAACATGGCAATGCCATAGCAACCGTAACCATAACAATACATAGCAAAGCTTTAAAAACATAAAACAGGTTTGTAACAACAGCCTAGCAACCTCTAAGTGAAAACAGAGCAGCGTGAGGCAAAGATTAATACTTGGCATAGCTTAGTAACCACATAGCAACTCTGAAAGCCTTATTAACACCCTAGCAATGAGCCACAATGTCTTATCAAAAGCATGTTAAAATAAATCTACACTGCACAGCCCGTTAACTAAACATTAAAGCCCTAGTGTAGAAACCACAAAGGACACCATAGCAATTGCATAACAATGTTAAAATAAACAATCAAAACTAGCTAATAACAACATAGCCCACATTCTAGCAACCTTTTTGAACAAAGCAACATTCAGCAAAGCCGAAACAGCATTACTTAGTAACCACATAACAGTACCTTAGCAACCACCTAGAAACAACATAGCAACATTTAACAGCTTAAAAAAACAATCTAAAATGCATAGTAACAACATGGCAATGTCATAGCAACCGTAACCATAGCAAAAGCTAAAACTCATAACAGGTTTGTAACAACAGCCTAGCAACCTCACAGGAAAACGTGTAGCAAAGTTTAACACTTGACATAGGTAGTAACCACATAGCAACTCCAAAAGCCTTATTAACACCCTAGCAATGAGCCATATATCTTATCAACAGTACACAGTAAAATAAGTAGTGTCAATTTAACACTTAAAGTATTGATTTTTACACTAGTGAAGATCATATATGGTCCCAATTTATCAAGTGTTAAAAGTACACTATGTGTAGTGTAAAATTTGCAGTGTAATATTGACACTATAAAGTACTAGATAAATACACTGACCGTGTAGAATGTTACACTTACTATAGTTATCAAAGTTTTACTCCTCAAAAAGGTTAATAACACAAAGCAATGCCCCAGAAACCTCCTAAAAACATAGCAACATAAAGTACAATCAAATCTACACAATGCTAGACTAAGCTAACAATCAGCATATCCTACTACAAGTAAAACCGGTTTCTAAACACACAGTGATGAACTGCATTGCTTAAAAACGACAAGATTAAGTTAATAACTACACAGAAAGACCCTAGCAACCTCCCAGAACCACATAGCAACCACATAGCAAAGCTTAAAAACACTCAAAACATGTTTCTTACCACAGAGCAACGAATAGAAAAGCTTAAAACTCGCTTGGCAACCACATAGAAACACCCTAACAACCTAAATAATGCATAGCAAAGCTTAAAATACTCAAAACAGGTTTGTACACCTTAACAAATGCTAGGTTTATTTAACCCAATTTTGGGTGTAATACGGACTAAACCAAATGCTGTGCTAATTTTTTTAATAAATTGATTGGGCCAATTTAACCAAATGTTTGGGTTGGTCCATATTTGGCCCAATTTAAGTTTAAATAACTCAGCCTAGCAACCTCACAGGAAAATACAGAAACATGCAGCAAAGTTTACCACGTAACCACACGCACCTCAAATACCACAGTAAAATATAGCAAAGCTTAAAACAAAGGTTTAAAAGCGCATACTAATGCATAGCAAAGCGTAAGAACACTCCAAACAACATAGTAGCCGTATTGCAGTGGTCTAGTAACTACTCAAAAACTTTACCAACCTCAAAGCAATGCTTAAAACATAATAACACAAAGCAATGCCCTCGCAACCTCCTAAAAAAACCTAGCAACCCAGTACAATAAATCTAAACAATGCTAGACTAAGCTAACAGCAAAACCTACAAGTAAAACCGGTTTGTAAACACACAGTGATGAACTGCATTGCTTAAAAACGGCAAGATTAAGTTAATAACTACACAGAAAGACCCTAGCAACCTCCCAGAACCACATAGCAACCACATAGCAATGCTTAAAAACACTCAAAACATGTTTCTTACCACAGAGCAACGAACAGAAAAGCTTAAAACACGCTTAGCAACCACGTAGAAACACCCTAACAACCTAAGAACACTATAGCAACCACACAACAAAGCTTAAAACAACGAGACCAACTTGGTACCTACAAAGCAACACCTTATCTTAAGCCAGTCATGGCGCTGTAGCATAAATTTGATTGTAATTTGTATTAGCAGGATACCTTCGATGTTATTATACTTGGGTTCAATTTGTCGCCTGTCAGTCAGTACAAATTAGTTCCTTCTAAACCCACAAATGTCAGTAAGTAATGTGAAGCCTGCATTCCAGCCGTCAGTCAAAAGTTATTGGTCGTGATCGTGTATTTGTCTTCGAAGCAGACCCATCTCTCTTCTGTGTTCTGACAGACAATAATGGTGGATGTCAGTCAGACGCGGCGCTGGAAATGTGACCTTCTCGAATCTACCTGCTAAACTGGACTGTGTGCACGAGGGAGGGAGTGCGCGCTATTTTTACACAACGACAAACTGTGAAGGAAATGAAGCGAGACGGAGGTCCGAGAGTGGACACTGAGGCCTGTAAACTCCCTGAGGACAGACCGATCAGAGCGTTTCACAAATATCTACAACACTTCTTGCAGATCGACAGCTGAACTCATGGAGATTCGAATGCTTCAATCATGGTTAATATAGGGTTGTAGAAGAAAATGCTTCCCTTACAAAAAATAAATATATAATTAAACACTTGATCTGGGGCGCTACGGTTGCCTAGTGGTTAGCACGTTCGCCTCACAGCAAGAAGGTCGCTGGTTCGATCCCCGGCTGGGCCAGTTGGCATTTCTGTGTGGAGTTTGCATGTTCTCCCCGTGGTTGCGTGGGTTTCCTCCGGGTGCTCCGGTTTCCCCCACAGTCCAAAGACATGCGGTACAGGTGAATTGAGTAAGCTAAATTGTCCATAGTGTATGCGTGTGAATGAGCATGTATGAATGTGTTTCCCAGAGATGGGTTGTGGCTGGAAGGGCATCCGCTGCGTAAAACAAATGCTGGATAAGTTGGCGGTTCATTCCGCTGTGGCGACCCCGGATTAATAAAGGGACTAAGCCGAAAAGAAAATGAATGATGATGAATGACACTTGATCTGGGTGTAGGTTGATATATGAAGTGTTCAACTAGTGCTATGCTAATGCTAATGCTAAGTTAGTGTACTAACGGGTTTCACTTTATAAGTTAACATAGGGTGGCATGGTGGCTCAGTGGTTAGCACAGTCGCCTCACAGCAGGAGGGTTGCTGGTTTGAATCCCGGTTGGGCCATTTGTCATTTCTGTGTGTAGTTTGCATGTTCTTCCTGTGTTAGCGTGGGTTTCTTCCGGGTGCTCTGGTTTCCCCCACTGTTCAAACGCATGTGGTACTGGTAAATTGGGCAAACAAAATTGGTGTATGAGTATGTGTGTGTGAATGAGTGTATGGGAGGGACGTCATCATCCTCACATGTCATGAGATGTATACTAATAATAAAAATCTATATTTTTCCACTGATCTCTGCTAAAGATGCAATTTCTCAAATGATTTCAATAATTTTTATGATCATAATTGCTGTGTTTTGCATATTTCCTGCTCAATTACAGCATAGGAAGCGAGGTGAGGCAGCCCGAGCTGGGCCTCGTGTCAGATTGCGCAATCCCTTGCAAACTGGCTTGAGCCTGCCCCTTTCGCTCACTCAGTGTATGCTGCCAATGTAATGCTTTATTAAAATGTTTTTATACATTCTAGACATTTTTATTGTATGTTCTCACGTTCCATATAATACGTAATATTTTCCATGTATGTCTATCACTTATTTAGTGTTAAAATCTTACATAAAGCCAAAACATGAGGTAAGGCAGGCAGTAGCTCGCCGCAATAAAGAGGGCGGAGCTGAGCTTACATTTATTCTTAGTGGTTGCTCTTCTTCTATGCAGTAAACTTCAATAGGAGTCTGTTTTGCTCTGACTGACTCTGAAATATATCATATCAGCTCAAACATTACTCAAAATGACACTTTCAATCAAAGCGTGATTAAATAATGGACAACCAGTGCTGGAGCTAAAGGATGGGACAGAAGATAACGCAATCATTTCAAAGTAAATCAAGTCATGTCAAGACATCATTTACAAGTAACGTTACTATAAAGGTAAGATCAGCATGTGAATCCTGTCATGTTTTTGGGTCCTCTTGAAACATTTCCGTTGTGTTTTCACCAACTTGCTGCGCGTTTTCTTCCGTTGTGTTCTCACCAACTTGCTGCGCGTTTTCTTTCGTTGTGTTTTTAATAACTTGCTGCG
>CAIGQQ010029665.1:130010-153564 GCA_903798035.1 Danio albolineatus
TATTATTATTATTATTATTATTATTATTATTATTATTATTATTATTAGTAGTAGTAGTAGTAGTAGTAGTAGTATTAATATTATTATTAATAATATACTAATAATTAATAATAATTAATAATTACTGACTGGAATCATATTTTTCATTTGAAACTACATGCAATGAATTATCAATAAATATTTAATAAAAATGTTACAGCTAATTATATTTTTACATTTAATAAATGCTGCGTTGATAAAAAAAAAAACATTTAAAAAAGAAAAAAAACCTGACCCCAAACTTTTGACTGGTAGAGTGTACATAAAATATGAATTATATTTTGAAAAATATATTTAAAAGCATTTAAAATGTATTTGCCTTATTAATTTCCAAAATATATTATTCATTAGCGTCATTGAAGAAATTCTTTATTTGAAAGTATGTTAAAATCGCTGTAACGACAGACAAAACTCACAGCTATATCTGTATAGCTGTACATACTGTGATTCAGGAGCTCACACTTAGATATTGCTTGATAATAATAGCAGGTTTGGCATGTTGTTCCGGGAGAGGACCCTGAGCTCGGAGATAATTGAGCCCAGAGCTCCCACCTGGTCAATGAGCATGAGAGGGGTTACGAGATCAAGTCATTCTCGAGAGATGGGGGGTTCTTCAAAAAACGACAATGAGGGAGTAATGCTAGTCAGGCTATTTATAGTGAGTTTGGAATGATCTGATTGGCTTACTAATATTTACAGATGAGAGACCAGCCGTGATCAACCATATCACATGCTCCTCTTAAAATTAATTTGTGAAACTTCACTTTGTGCTGTTGTACATAACGTTTTATTGCTGTTATTATATTTCTTTTTATTATATTATTGTATTATTATTTATTTTTATTATATTTATTATATTTTTATTATATTTATATATATATATATAATTTTTATTATTATATTTCTTTTTATTTCTATTTTTTTTTTCTAAACTATGATTACTGTAGACCTCCATCCACATGTGAGTTACATTTTGAAACAAATATATTTAAGGCATATAAGGTTTTGAAATTAGATATATTTTCGCTTCACAGTTATAAAATATATGTAGCATTTATTTAAAATATATACTTTGGCCATAAAAAGGCCTGTATATGGAGTTGTGTCTTAAATGACGTTGTTAAATATCATCAGTGGTGGGAAAAGGGTTCATTGACTCTTGTAAATATTGATCTGTCGGTCTGAAGTTAAACCTATGAGGCATCGGTGGTTTCCTCATCACCTCAGGCTCATGATGTCATGCTTCGGACTCAGCGGTGTCCCACAATCCTCAGGGGCCGCATTCCAGGACAGGCCACTCATGCGAGTCGAAGAGTCACTCGTCCTTGTTTGTGAGAGTCTGAGGGCACTTTCGCCACTAATTAACTTCCTATACGACTACAACAAGCGGGAATTCTTCAGCTGTGACATCATCAATTGAAGGGATAGTTCATCCTCAGGTGAAAATTTGCTGTTATTCTCAAGATGTTGACTCTTTTTTTTCTTCTTCAGTAAATCATTGAAGATTTTTAGCTGAAGCTTTGGTCCTTGATGATTCATAGAAATGCTAGTTAACAGCTACTGTCACTTTAAGAGTAAAAAAAAACAACTACAACAACACTAAAAATGTATTCTCGTGGCCCCATGATGATAGGAACGAAAATCAAAATTAGAGAACAACCTGCAATTTCCTACCTTTTGAGGTCAATTCAATTCAAGTTTATTTGTATAGGGATATTCACAATAATTATTGCTTCAAAGCAGCTTTACAGAAGGTGGACGTTACTGCATTACAATCAAAATCAGAGTTAAGGTTATTAGTTACCATAATTTTATTAGTTACTAATATATTCATTCATTCTTTTTCCTTTGCCTTAGTCCCTGATTATCAGGGGTCGCCACAGCAGAATGAACCACTAACTATTCCGCCATATGCTTAATGCAGACACATCAGGGGTGGCCAGCCATGTTCCTGGAGATCTACCTTCCTGCAGATTTCAGTTGCAACCCAAATCAAACACACCTGGCTGTAATTATCTAGGGTAAAGGCTAGAACGGATCTGCGGCCAGCAGGAAGTGCGATATACACATTTATATAGCGGCAATTATTTTATGACACTGTATAACAATAATTCATATTTTTACAGTACTGTGACGGTTGGGTTTAGGGTTGGGGTGGGGGTAGGCGTTATAAAATATGATTTATTGGGTAATTTAATTGATAACATAAATAATAGTTTGTACAACTACTATTTTTAGGTTACTGTGACATTTGGGTTTAGGGCTGAGATGGGGTTAGACGATAATAAAATACAATGAATGGGAAATTTAATATATAATGTAAATAATTCTCGTTAACTATCGGCCGCAAATGTATCCGTTCTAACAACTACCATTATCAAGGGCTGCTTCAGGTCCTAATTAATTGGTTCAGGTGTGTTTGATCAGGGTACGAGCTAAACTCTGCTGGAAGGTAGGTGTCCAGAAACAGGGTTGAGCACCTCTGATATAGATTATAGAGCATGTCTTTGGACTGTGGGGGTAAGCGAAGCCCATTCTAGCACAGGGAGAAAATGCAAACTCCACACAGAAATGTCTGTGAGCTTGTTTTAAGGTGCCATTTCCCATCGACTCGAACCAGCAACATTTGTTGTGAGGTGACAGTGCTAACCACTGAGCCACTGTGCCACCCACTAGTTACTAATAATTTTAGCTACAGTAATTACCTAATAGCAGTGATACAGCATAAATGTCACAATCACCAGCAATCTAGCTCATGCAGATCGCTGGAGAACTACAAATCTGCCACTAAACGAACTACAAATTCCATCATACCTGTACTCACACCTGTTCCAGTTCAACTTTGATAGCAAACACACACAGCTGAAGCTGTTCAGGACTAAACAAATGGGCTATAAAGAAAGCCCCCCCACACAGACCTTTGCTCTGTTTTGTTTGTTTTATGTTGTCTGCTGCCTGCCTTTTGACCATCCGTCTCTTCTATGACCATGACTCTGGATTTACATCTGTTTGCCCCTGTGTTGATCTTTGCTTAACTGACCATTCTGTTTAATACACCTGCATTTGGATCCGCACTGTTTTGTCAGTGTCCACTTCACATAACAATATAGGTGATGTCACCGCTTAGTCCTGGTCGAAGTTCTTCTAACAGGAGTATAGGAGCCGTTTTTAAGCACGTCATGAGTTATATATGTACTTTAATGAGAGTTGAAAAAAGAACACTGAACACATCTAGTTATTAGCGATAATCTGCGCCTGTCCATAATTTTCTTCTTTTTTATTTGCTTAATTTTACAGTTGTAACTGATTTTTGCCAGATGGAGAGCTGATCTTAAGTGACTAAAAGCCTCTGACTGTAGACTGACCAGATGAAGGGCAGAGAGACGAGCAGTTCAGCCATAAAAAAAGTGTAATCTGACAACAGAGGTAAGGATCCAATCGCGGGTTTATTGGTGAAGTCAGGTAAGCAGTGGTCAACACAGGTGCAAACAGATGTATACAGGCAATCCAGAATCCTAGTCAATAGGCAGGCACACAGCAAAAAAATCAGTGTACATTTAACTCAATTTGAGTTTAACTTAACACTCCTTGGGTGTACATTTGACTCCCTCCATTTTGGAGTTAAAATAAGACTTTCTAAAGTGTGAAATTTGTACATTACTCACCTCAAACTGAAGCGTGTGTTACCCTTCAAAGTGTTAATATATTACCTTTTTTTCCTATATTATCAATAACAGTGATCAAATATGTAGAAAATAGTTTTAATTTATAAATGTTCATTAATCTTTTCAGAAATAATTTCAGTACATTGAACTCTTTGCATTTTAAAATGCAACAAGACATGTTTCAAGTTTAAGTAAAACATACTTGTTTGATCACTGTTTGTCCGAAAGAACAGGTTCGAGTAAAAAAAAAATGGACTTAAAATGTACTTAAAATTTATTTTAGTTTTAACAAAAAAAAAATATATATATATATATATATATATATATATATATATATATATATATATATATATATATATATAAATCACACTGTATATTTAACACTGGAATTTTTGCTGTGCAGATGGTCAGAGGCAGGCAGCAGACAAGGATATACAAATAAACAGGGCAAGGATCAAAACACTGCAAGACTAGACAAAGGAAAACGCATTGTAATGTCACTTTACAGTAAACAAGACTCAGCAATGACTGTGTGTGTGTTTGTGCTGCTTATACTGTATAGTGCAGTAATCAGTCCAGAAGCCGCTTCAGCTGTGACAGTCTAATCAATGGTGACTTGGAGCAGGAGTGTGTGTGTGTTGCATGACTGAATTTGTAGTCCGTTATAAGCAGATTTGTAGTTCATGAGGTGTGTGTGTGTGTGTGTGTGTGTGTGTGTGTATTTGTTTACCAGCGATCTCTGGCTGTAGATTGCTATTGTTTGTGACAAAGAGAGGTTAGTCTTTCAAAATCTGTGATTTCTGGAATATAGCATGTTTATAATGTCGAATACTCATTCAAGTCCCCCAAAATGGCTGGTCGTCCACAAAAGAAAAATTGATCCAAAAATAATGTAATGTGGAGAATAATCTGATGTCCTCCTAACTTTTAAAAATGTTTGTATAGACCAGTGGTTCTCAACTGGTTTGGCTACGGGACCCACATTTTTACATGATCATTAAGCCGCGACCTAATATTTTATTGTTGCATTTAACAAAATGTATCAAATTATAGAAATATTACAAAGTAAAAACGATAAATACTGTAAACAGCGGTTAGGGTAGAGAAATGTTCAGTTACCGAACTAAACTGAACTGTTGTCGCGCGCGCATTTCAAAATAAAAGTCCGGTATAAGCAAAATAAATTATTATTATTATTTTTTTTTTTGACCACGCACTCTGCGACCCACTAAAAATGTTCCCACCAGTTGAGAAACACTGGTATAGACAAACTAAAACGGAAACTTTTGAAAACGTATCCAAAATTGCTGTCTGACTGGTCTTCCGGTCGTTGGCGCGTGTCCATTTCGCTTTATCACCATTTTGCCAGTGAGAGTGGTTGAGCTCAAGCGCATCAAATGTGAAGGAGGCGGGGCATGTCTGGTACTACAGAGCATTTGATTTGTTTTGATTGGTTAAGATTTGATGAGAAACTGATGTGAAATAGCAAACATTGATCCATTTAGGAGGTGACAAACTGCAAGCTTTACATTCTTGTATCAGATTTATATCTTCTAAGTGGTTTGTAGCACACTAGCTTGTAGATATTCCTAAAGACTAACATACTTGTACTTACGCTATTTTAATTTAACTGGAACTTTAAGTTAAATTTTGATGAGGATCATCATCCCTAGTAGCAAAGTATTCTGGCCCAGATTTGGCATGAATCTGGCAGAGCAGGCATTCATCCGGCACTGGCATACGGCATGTGGGCCAAACATGGCCTTGGTTTGGCAGAGGTGGCACCGTCTTTAAGACGGCACACAATACTTGGGCCGGATGTAAAATGTAGTATTCGGGCCAGATGTTATTAACTGATGTGTGGGCCATGTAAGTTTGGCCAGTTTGACCCACATTTAAAATACATTTGTTTTATTTTCAAGAAAATAAAAAATAAATTTTACCAATCAGGTCACTTTGAGAAAAAGCACGGCCATAGCACGCCTAAAGTGCAATGATTCATGGATTTATCAATTTCCTTGCTGTAGTAACACACTAACATATCTGGCCCAGTTCAGGCCCAATTATGGGTGATTAACTTGGCTGACTCTTGGCCCAGATATGGTCCATGTTTGGCCCTTGTCTGGAAGCTAGACTCCAGTCATGTACCGTAATTCACTGCAGCATGTGGGCCAAGCAAAAGCTGATTGTGTGGGCCAGAGCTGGGCCAGAGATATTTTGCTATGTGGGATGTTTTTACAGCATTATTGTCCAGTGAGGATATTCCTGTCTCCAGCGCACAGGTTAGTCATGTGTGATTTTGTCATTGTGGCGTTTGCTAATGTTTTTAGCAGCAGGATTGTGTGGAGGAGATGATGATGCGTTTCTGACTCATGTCAAGCTAGGACACATTACTGTACGTCTGGCTTTGTATCCTGACATTGATCGCTTTGCCATTTTGCTGCACGTTTGGCCTTATGCACAGACGCCCATTATGTCTGAGCAAACCCGTCATTATTTTTACGATCTGTAATTATGATATGATAACCGCAGTGAGAGAGACACTGTTTACAATAGAGGTTTATTATACTTGGGAATATGAATGCTGTGTTGTTATAGTTTGATTGAAGTGTGTATGCAGTAGTTCAGATTCTGGTTTAAAGCTTTATAGATTTTTTAGATATTAATATCTGTTGATGTTTTATCCATTCATTCATTTTCTTTTTGGCTTAATCCCTTTATTAATTTGGGGTCGCCACAGCCGAATGAACCGCCAACTTATAGAGCATATGTTTTACTCAGCAGATGCCCTTCCAGCCGCAACCCATCACTGGGAAACAACCATACACTCTTACATTCATACACTACGGCCAATTTAGCTTATTCAATTCACCTGTACCACATGTCTTTGGATTGTGGGAGAAACTGGAGCACCCGGAGGAAACCCACACCAAGCACGGGGAGAACATGCAAACTCCACACAGAAATGCCAACTGACCTAGCTGGAGCTCGAACCAGCGACCTTCTTGCTGTGAGGCGATTGTGCTACCCACTGCGCCACCGTGGCGCCGCGTTGATGTTTTAATTAATAAAAAATATATATTTTTCAAATATTTTGTTATATTTAGAATTATATTGTACTTATGATTATAAAAAAAACAAATAATAAAGCAATAAAAGTAAAGGTTTGTAGATGTTTATATATAAAATAAATACATCTTTAAAAATACTAATCCATACAATTTTTAAATAAACTTAAAATATATGTAAATGCATCAGAAAACTATTTTTAGTTCAAAATCACAACTTCAAGACTAGTTTTATTGATTTTTAATATATGAATTAATTAAATATTTCAAAATGTTTTACTATATATTTTTTAGAATATATTTATATTTACTTTTAAATGAAAATCATAATAGAAATAGTAATAAAAATGAAAGAATGTATATATTTATATATAAAATCCTTAAAAAAACAAATAAATGAACATTTAAAAACGACCAAAAAAAAGAACACAACTGAAAGAAAATAAATGTGAATATATAAGAAAACTATTTTCATTAAAATGAGTTTCATTGATAGTAAAAATGTTTGATATTTTTATGATTTAAAAATATTTCTAAATTATTTTATTATATTTAGAATTACAAATCCAAATATAAAGTATTAAAAAAGGCATGTAAAAACACAAACATCTTTTAAAAAAAGAAAGAAATTAAATGACCAGAAAAATGACACAATGAAAATAAATATAAATATATAAGGAAGTTGTTTAAAAAAAAAAGTAAATAGAATAATAAAAGTAAAATCAAATACTTTAATAAAATACTAATAAAATTTTAACTAATACTAATAATAGAATAATAGAATTGTCGCATTGGGAAATAAATTAGATGCACAAAAGTTATTAAAACATTCATAAAAATTAATTAAAGCTAAATTGAATCTATAAAAACGAATGAAAACTCCAACTTACAAGAAAATGGAAATGAAAATTTGAAAAATAATCAGAAAAGGACTAAAACTGCAGTAAAATGTAAGTATCGATATAAAAAATTCTAATAAAATATAAATACAATATAAATATAGCAAAAACTAATTATATATATATGCACAATTATTATTATTTATTATTATTATTTTTTTATTATTATTATTTTTATTATTATTATTATTATTATTATTATTATTATTATTATTATTATTATTATTATTATTATTATTTCATTTATCTTTATTCTAAATCTATTGTTTCAAATAATTCTTTTTACAAATAATTTAATAAGTAAAAAATAAAACTGACAACCCTACAGGGGACAGCATGGTGGCTCAGTGGTTAGCACTGTGGCCTCACAGCAAGAAGGCCGCTGGTTTGAGCTCCGGCTGGGTTTCTATGTGGAGTTTACATGTTCTCCTCATGTTTGCGTGGGTTTCCTCCGGGTGCTCCGGTTTCCCCCACAGTCTAAAGACATGCAGTATAAGTGAATTGGATGAACTAAATTGGCTGTGGTGTATGAGTGTGTGTGTGAATGTGAGAGTGTATTGGTGTTTCTCAGTACTGGGTTGCAGCTGGAAGGGCATCCGCTGTGTAAAACATATGCTGGAATAGTTTGGGGTTCATTCCACTGTGGCAACCCCTGAAACAGAGACTAAGCCGAAGGAAAATGAATAAATAAAACCCTACATTATAAATTTTTAAACACTGTATATGCATATGTATATATTATGCATACATAGATTTTATAATATGTATATAAATTATAAAAGCACACATGCTGTAAACTGAAACGGTAAACTGAGCTTGCGTATAGCTTGCTTAAAAGCATCTATTCCAGCTTTTTTAAAAGAACACACACACTTACACACAGAAGAGCTCAGCTGTGTTTGTATGTGAGAGAATGTTCCCAAGGAAAAGTCCACTGATGACCCCAAAGACACTCGTTCATGCACTCAATGGAGCCTTTGAGAGATGAAAGAGTGGAAGCAGAGAAAAGCTCAGATTTATGACCACCATCAGACAAAGGTGCAGTCACTGATTCAGAGGCATCACCAACACACAAAACAACGTCAGATCTTCCACTCCCTTCTGTTTATGCTCTGTGTCTCTTAGCAAATTGAATATAGAAATATTCTCTGTGTTCATTTGCTGATGCTTTATTTTATTTATTGGTTTGTTTTCGTTGTCGTTTGTGTTTTGTTTTATTTAACTTTTTTTATTCACTTTTATTTTGGTGTATTTAGATTTTCAGTTCAGTTTAATTTTGGTCTTGCTCTTTTGTTTTTGCGTGTGATTTTATTTTGCTTTGTGTCATTTTAATTAGTGTTTTTTTGTTTGGTTTCTTGTGTGTTTTGTGTCAATTTAGTTGTATTTTATTTTATTTTATTCTTTCGTTGATTTTTTTCTATTTTGTTTTATTGTTTTTTTACTTCAATGCATTTTATTTTGTTTTAAAATTTATTTTGGTCTTGTTCTTTTTGTGTGTGTGTGTGCTTCTATTTTGCTTTGTTCTTTTGTTTTTGTGTTCTTTTGTTGAGTGTTTTTGGTTTCAATTTGGTTGTATTTTATTTTATTCTTTCATTGATTTATTTTTTCTATTTTGTTTTATTGTTTTTTAATTTAATGCATTTTATTTTGTTTTAAAATAAATTTTGGTCTTGATCTGTTTTTTGTGTGTGCTTCTATTTTGCTTTGTTCTTTTGTTTTTGTGTTCTTTTGTTGAGTGTTTTTGTTTGTTTTTTTGTTTTATTTCAATTTAGTTGTATTTAAATTTTATTTTATTCATTTGTTGGTTTTGTTTGTTTTTTCTATTTTGTTTTATTGTTGTTGTTTTTTTCATTTCAGTGCATTTTATTCTTTGTTTAATTATGTTTTTGTTTGGTTTGTTGTTGTCTGTTTTGTTTCCATTTTGTTGTATTTTATTTTATTCTTTCGTCAATTTTTTTTCAATTTTGTTTTATTGTTTTTTACTTTAATGCATTTTATTTTGTTTTAAAATTTATTTTGGTCTTGTTCTTTTGTTTTTGTGTGTGCTTCTATTTTGCTTTGTTCTTTTGCTTTGTGTTCTCTTGTTGAGTGTTTTTTGTTTCAATTTAGTTGTATTTTAATTTTGTTTTATTCATTTGTTGGTTTTGTTTGTTTTTTCTATTTTGTTTTATTGTTTTTTTCATATCAGTACATTTTATTCTTTGTTTAATTATTTTAGTCTTGTTCTTTTGTGCTGTTATTTTTTGTGCATTTTTATTTTGCTTTGATATTTTGCTTTGTGTTATTTTGTAGAATGTTTTTGTTTGGTTTGTTGTTGTGTGTTTTGTTTCCATTTTGTTGTATTTTTAAATTTATTTTTATTGTTTTGTTGATGTCATTTGTATTTTGTTTTATTCATCCTTTATTTTAATTCAGCGTAGTCCCTTTATTCATCAAGGCTCGCATCAGCGGAATGAACCGCCAACTATTCCAGCATATGTTTTACACAGCGGATGCCCTTTCAGCTGCAACCCATCACTGGGAAACATCCATAATACTCATTCACACACATACACTATGGACAATTTAGTTTATTCAATTTACCTGTGGCGCATGTGTTTGGACTGTGGAGGAAACCAGTGCACCCAGGGGAAACCCACGCCATGCGGAGAACATGCATTCCACACAGAAACACCAACTGACCCAGCCAGGGCTTGAACCAGCAACCTTCTTGCTGTGAGGCGACAGTGCTAACCACTGAGCCTTCGTGTCACCTATTTTGTTTTATTGTTTTTGGTTGTGTGTGTTTTTTTAATGGTATTTCAGTAAATTTTGTTTTGCTTAATTTTTTTATTTTGGTCTTGATCTATTGTTTATTGTGTGGCTTTATTTTGCTTTGTGTTATTTTGTTTAGTGTTTTTGTTTAGTTTGTTGTTGTGTTTTGTTTTATTGTTGTATTTTTTTAAGGGTTTTCATTTCAGTGCATTTTGTTTGTTTTATTTACATTGCTCTTGTTCTTTTGTGTTTTTTTTGTGTTTTTGATTTTGCTCTGTTCTTTTGCTTTCTGTTATTGTGTTGAGTGTTTTTTCTTTGGTTTGTTGTGTGTTTTGTTTCAATTTAGTTGTATTTTAATTTAATTTTAGTCTTTTGTTGGTTTCGTTTTTCTATTTTGTTTTATTGTTTTTTATTTCAGTGCATTTTTTGTTTGTTTTATTTACATTGTTCTTGGTCTAGTTCTCTTGTGTTGTTTTTATTCTGCTTTGTTATTTTGCTTTGTGTTATATTGTTTTAATTTTACTTTTATATATTGTAAATGGCATCACGGTGGCGCAGTGGGTAGCACAGTTGCCTCACAGCAAGAAGGTCTCTGGTTCAAGCCCCGGCTGAGTCAGTTGGCACTTCTGTGTGGAGTTTGCATGTTCTCCCTGTGTTTGGGTTTCCCCCACAGTTCAAACACATGCAGTACAGGTGTATAAGTGTGTCTGAGTGTGAATGGGTGTTTTCGAGTGATGGGTTGCAGCTGGAAGGGCATCTGTTGTGTAAAAAAGCTTGATGCTTGATAAGATGGCGGTTCATTCCGCTGTGGTGAGCCCTGATGAATAAAGAGAGTAAACTGAAGGAAAATAAATGAATGATATTATTTTATTACTTTGTATTATTTTATATTTTATTTTGTGTTTTTTATTATTATTATTATTTATATATATAATTTATTATTTTTTTTGTTTGTACTACATACATACTGGTAAAACAATCAAGAAATAAAACACTACGAACTAAATAAAACAAAACTGCATACGATATACCTACAGTAACCACATCTCCTCATCTTAACACCAATGTCAATCACAGCATATCCTCACACACTATTTTTTATTAATGGAGTAGTCACACTTTTCTTCTGCATTCAGGGCTAATGTGAAAGGTTTGGGAAATTTATGGGAAAGCATGCATTCCTTAAAAAAATGACATAATACTCCACCTTTGTTGCTCTTTTCTACACACAATGATCTGGGCCACGCTAATCCTAATCTCACACACTATATAGGGCGAATGCGAATTGGGTCGTTGTGCGTGGCTCTCTTTAACCACTGCCATACAGAGCCATACCATGATGACCATTAATACTAGTATACAGTATATGAGCAAAGATGGCCGTGAAAATCGTTTTTATAACTTCTAATATATTGCTTAAAATATTAACAGAAATCCTCTGATCTTACCCAGAACAAACAATTGCTAACAGCACAAAAAATCTTTTTAAAATATGTGTGCATAATTATTGGCAAGTTCAAACACTTTAAAATCAATAGTTACATACATTGTAAAAACATGTAACGATTAATAGACCAATGTTTTGAAGTTCTAACATCTACAAAACTAATTTTGATACAAAGACAAACACATCTATAAGCAGATGTACAGAAGATAAAAAATTCATTCCTTTTCCATTGGCTTAGTCCCTTATTTATCAGGGGTCAGAATGAACCGCCAACTTATTCAGCATATGGTTTACACAGCAAATGTCCTTCCAGCTGCAATACAGTACTGGGAAACCCCCATACACACATTCACACACTTTACATTCAATTTAGTTTATTCAATTTAAGTATACTGCATGTCTTTGGAGTGTGGGGGAAACCGGAAAACATGCAGACTCCATAGAGAAATGTCAACTGTCCTGGGGCTTGAACCAGTGACCTTCTTGCTGTGAGGTGACAGTGTTTACCACTGAGCCACCATCCCACCCCTCTATAATGACATTATTTAAATAAAGATTATTTATCAACATTAAAACATACAACTCTAATATGCAATAAGCAATAACATTCTTAGAAGGTTTTAAGAACCTTCCACTTATGATGTTTTTGGTTCTTACTGGGGACATTTAAGGAAATGTTCTTATATCATACCTGTCAACATTGGGATGTGAAAAAAAGGGATATGCCCACCATAATAGGGGATACACCCCCCCCCCCCCCACCCCCCCCCCATCCCCAAATAACTAATTATGTTCTTCTGGAGCTTGTTCGTTGTAAATAAACAGTTAAACGGTCAGTAATGTTTTATTATTATTATTATTTTTAAAAATAAATAGTATACATTAGCAGCAAAGAAATTAGCAAAACCTTTCAGTTTATTGCAATTAATAGCTTTTATAAACAAATAGAATCAAGCTATCAAATCTCATTAATCTTCACTGTATAAATTACGCATAAGAGCAACAAATGAATCTCATTTATTTGGATTTTTTGTTTGATTACATTAAATAACAGATGTGTCACTTTAAAAATGCACACATCTAATAAACATAATGAAAGCATTGCTTTCCTGATTCTTATGCTCATTTAGGACAAAAACACTAAGATCGACATCTTTAGATGTTATTATTCATTCATTCATTTTCTTTTTCGGCTTAGTCCCTTTATTAATCTGGGGTCGCCACAGCGGAATGAACCGCCAACTTATCCAGCATTTGTTTTACGCAGCGGATGCCCTTCCAGCCACAACCCATCTCTGGGAAACACATCCATACATTCTCATTCACACACATACACTACGGCCAATTTAGCTTACCCAATTCACCTGTACCGCATGTCTTTGGACTGTGGGGGAAACCGGAGCACCCGGAGGAAACCCACGCAACCACGGGGAGAACATGCAAACTCCACACAGAAATGCCAACTGGCCCAGCCGGGGATCGAACCAGCGACCTTCTTGCTGTGAGGCGAACGTGCTAACCACTCGGCCACCGTGGCGCCCGATGTTATTATTATTATTATTAATTATGTGTATATGTCTATATTGAAACGCACCCAAAACCCAGACTTTCGCTCTGCTTTAAATTGCATGTACAGAATCCGTTTGGGAAACAGCGTCTGTTTATCACTATGGAGCGCGTCTGACAGTCACGCAGCGCTTTATGACTGTTTTGAGGATTGCAGGAGGAGCAACGGCACCTGTAATGAAAAGGAAAGGGAATCCCGCCGTTTTTATATTTATTTCAAAGTGTTTCATGCCTAAATAAAACAAAAGCACAGACTCACATTTAAGAGCAAGGGGCGGCCCCTGGTGGTTCGGCGGTATGGGTTGCGTATAGGGAGGATCGGCTCTTTAATGTTTATTGCCACCCTTCAGAGAAAGACTGAAAATACGGGAGAAATACGGGAAAACACCTTTACGGGATGATAGCGGGATAGAACTGTAAAATGCGGGAGAATCCTGGGAAAAAGGGAGGGTTGACAGGTATGTCTTATAATGTTAATAAAATGTGGATGGAATGTTCTAACAATTTTTAAAAATAAGTTTCTGAGAAAATGTATACATGAGACTGAAATGTTATGAAAACACTTTGAATTACATCATAACCTAAATTAAATGTAATACATTGTCTAAAAATGTCATTTTTTGAACGTTCTAAGAACATTCCGCAGCAACGTTTTTAGAATGCTATTATATTCTTAAAATAATAATTCATTAAAATAATGTGGATGGAATGTTTTAAGAACATTTTAAATAACGTTTTTAAAGCATAAATATAACATGATACCGAAAAATTCGGAAATCGTTTTGATTCTAAATAACATTATTATAGCAAAAAAACATTTAGGTGTCTTATAAAAACTGGATGTTTTTTAATATTCTAAAAACATTCCATGATAGAACTTACTGTCGTACTGTTCGAAGGTCGCTGGTTCGAATCCCAGCTGGGTCAATTGGCATTTATACAGGTATGTGTAGTTTGCATGTTCCCCCTGTGTTGGAGTGGGTTTCCCCCACATTCCAAAGACATGCGCTATACCGTAGGTGAATTAAATTAACTAAACTGGCTGTAGTGTATGAGTGTGAGTGTGTATGGGTGTTTTCCAACACTGGGTTGCGGCTGGAAGGGCATTCGCTGCGTAAAACATATGCCGGAATAGTTGGCGGTTCATCTGGAAGGTTCATCCCTGATAAATAAGGGACTCTCATTTTGACCATTCCAAGAATATTTTAAAAAATTATGTAATATTTAATACATAATAGGAATATTGAATATATAATGGAAAGCCAAACCATACTTCTAAATCAACTCAAATAATGGTTTATTGAGCTAATCATCCCAGCCCTCCAACTCAGTTATAGGAGAAAACTGAGTGCTGTTCTCTTGGCAAAAGAAGGCAGCAAAAAGTATCGACCTTAAAAGGTTGCAATTATTTTGCACACATATATTTAACAAAGATTTAATTTTTTAGAAAAGCTGTGTTGTGTTGACAATTGTTTGTTCTTGATGAGAGCCAAATCTTTTTTTTTCCATCAAATTTTTCTTTTACTTTGTATTTTGAACATATAAAAACAAGCTGTAGACAATCAGCATAAAGCAAAGTGCATAGATATACATGCAATAACCAATATACAGGTTGTTAAATAATAGTATTAATATAGCGCCAACAGCAACAACAACAGCGACAACAAATTTCCTTGTTGCCACTACAGCCGTCACCGCCAGCGCCACACCAACACCACCACCCAACTAAGGAGTAAATGACAAAGACATATTAACACAAATAAAAATAATAAAAAATAAATTAATATATATATACATATACACCTTTCACCTTTCAATTCACCTTTATTTGTAGAGCGCTTTTACAATGTAGATTGTGTCAAAGCAGCTTCACATAGAAGGTTATAGTGTTGAAAGTGTCAGTCCCGTTATTAGTGTTTGAGTTCAGTTCAGTTCAGTGTTGTTTAATATTCACTTCTTAGAGTTCAAACACTGAAGAGTAATCCATCGGTGTGCTGCTCTAGCTGCAGTCTAGGCGCCGGAGGTTGGAGAACTCGAGGCTCGTCTGTCCTTGGAGGGTCACAGGAATCCATCTCTTGCTTGCTACTCCGCCAAGCAGCTGCTCAGGATACAGCGAGGTCCAGGATTATGCAGCCTTGGAATCGTCTTGTCGCGGGTCTGGATCGCATCCGTGGCACTGAATAGTCTCTGGGGGCCTTGGGATGGGTATCCCCGGGTGGAAAATACACATACATACATAAACACAAATACATAAAACAAATTCCAAGCCAATGAAGGCAATAAACCAAATCTATATTTAAGGTTAAGTAAGGCTAGAATTAAGCCAGTAAAAAATAAATAAAGGAATGGTAATAGACAAATAGACATAGGCATTCTGTGCTGAAAGAGGTCTACGACAATGAAGAACAGTAATTAGAAGCCCAAACAGGGAACCTTAAATTACTATATGACAATAAAAAAATAGATAAAAATAAAGAGGGGAAAAAATTAATAAATAAAAGAAATAAATAGAAGAATGGAGAAAGAGAGAGAAAAAAGCCAAAAAATAAATAAGTAAAAATGAATAAATAAATAAAAAGTAATAATAATAATAGTTAATTATGGGGCCTGGAACCAGAGATTTCTGCCTTTTGATGTCTCCTTGATTCAACTTAGTAAACCTTTAAGTTTGTCCAAGGTTTGTTCCCAAAGTCTGATGGTGTCCTCTCTTGCACCATGGATGCGAGCAGTGGACATTTCCAGATACACAAAATCAATAACAACCCAATGATGATTATTGAGAGAATGTGGAGGCTTCCATCTTGTCGCAACTAATTTCTTGGCTGCTGTTAAGCCAGCTATGAGAGCCGAATCTTTTGTGTTAATACAAGATCAAAAAGGTCAACAATAAAATCACATTTACCCAGCTGCCTTTGCTCATATTTACCAAGGGTGTCAATATTAGTGGATGGCACCATACATACACAACTCTCACTGATCCAGAACTGCTGTCATCGTTGTTGTTGTTTTTATTGTGTATTTGTGGTGTGTGTGTGACTGTTACGCGCTGTTGAAACTTGTTTTGTTGATAAGGTCTCTTACTGACAGCAGTTCTGAATGAGGAGTAATCAGTGATTCATTGGACAGAAAGAGCGAGCGGCTGGTGAAGGCCTGATCTGTTTGAACCTGCTTTCAGCCCAAATATTCAGGTGTTTCAGACAGGAACCAAATATTTCTTGACGGGATTAACCTGTTTGTGGTGCAGTGGCTGGCAGGGTATCAGACTTCATATCTTTTTTGAGAGGAAGTATGGTCTCAAGCGGTTTACACTGTGTGCTAGATTAATTATTAGGGTTTGTTTTTTTGCTTCCACCATAGATATTACAGCAACTTAAAATGTCAGACTCAAAGATGGTAACTTTTATTTTGTTATTACAGCACTGCTTTTTTATAAATGACACAATGTGGACAAAATAAAACCATAAATGTACTTCAAAATTTGTTTACAACTACAGTTTCTAGATGATATGAATGCTTTGGTGCAGTATGACACCAACAACTTTGCTCCTTTTCACACTAATGATATTTACAGAGCCATATTATCAATGAATAAAGAAGTACAATTTTAGTAGTTCTTTGTATAACACCAAAAATAAAACACAAAACAACGATGTCTCTGATATGTAACCAAAATGTCCTATTAGAAGACCTAAACCTATCTCCAAGTGGACAACTTTTCTGGTGTGGTTCGTTTGCTCTGTAGTTCACTTTGATATTGTGATGCAGACAGATTGGGTTTGAGTTTGGTGAAGCACGGTTCACATGTAAAGACATAAAAGCATTGCAAAATCAAGGTAGAGCCATGTGGTTGCAGTGCACTTTTCTCTTGTCTGATTGTTTGGGTTTAGGGAAGGGTTTAGGTCAGTGGTTCACTGGTGATCCGGATGGCAAGCCCACAACAAAACACAACAAAACGTACCCTAAGTAATGTATTTCAGATTCTCAAAAGGGTAGCACCGTCTAGTGGATTTGCCATCTGAAACTTGCAACAAAACAAAGCCAGAGCAATATATTTGCTGAGACACCTGGAATTTCCATTATGCCTGGGTTAAATAAAACATAATTACCCATACTGCTCCTTAATATTTTTACTAGGGGAAGGTACAAGGTTCTTGTACTGTGGACAATGTGAGACATATTGTTCTCTGCACAATCACCAGATCTATATTTTATTGAGCCACTTTGGCTTATTATTCCACAACATTTGTTCTTCAAACTATATTTTTAAAAATATATTCTCTGCAATTCACCGTGTATTGTCTATTTTGGATGAGTTGCGAATAATAATTATAATAATTATAATAATTCCTGTAACACTTTATAAAAACTACACGCTATGAATCATGTTAAGCATTAGCAAATAGTGAATTCATTATTTGTTAATCATTAACTCTACATTAATAAACGTTAGTAAGCAGTTCATACCTGCAGCTACAAATGCTCTATTCTCGACTTATAAGTGCATTTATAATGTGCTTAATAATTGTGTTTTTATAATTTGTTACTGATTAATTTTTCATGACTAAATTAAGAATCACATTAATTACAAACCAGTTATTTAGGAGTAGTTGGTGTTTTTTTAAGATCATTCAGAATGAGTTAGTCAACGATTAATAAACTATTCAAATCAACATTTATATTGTATTATTCAGGCATATAATAGTGGTTAATATGTATGTCAATAAATGCTTTATTAAGTCGACTTCCTGCAGTTTTGTGACCAAATCTAAAGTGAGGATTATTCATGCTTTATAAATCCTTCATAAATTATTATTAAAGGCTTAATATCAAATGAACAATAATCTTTGCAATCCTATCTAAATAATACAATTACTGAATAAACATTGCTGAATAACAGGAGTGTCGAAATATAACATAAAATTGGATAAAAAAAACAATATAATTTAACAATATATTATGAGATAACATTTTTAAGTTATTTAGTGATGTTTAAACTGTACAGTGATTTTATTTTAGATAAGGTTGTAAAGATACATTTTTCATTTGATACAGTTTCATTTGTGTACAGTTAAAGTCAGAGTTATTAGCCCCCTTTGATTTAAAAAAAAAATTCCCAAATGATGTTAAACAGTATGTCTGATAATATTTTTTTCTTCTGGCGAAAGTCTGGGTTGTTTAATTTCAGATAGAATAAAAGCAGTTTTTAATTTTAAGAACCATTTTAAGGTCAAAATTTAAGCTTTTTCTTTAAGCTATTTCTTTTCCTGATAGTCTACAGAACAAACCACCATCATGGCAAAGAAAAAATAAGCATAATCACTTATTAGAGATGAGGTTTTAAAACTGTTATGCTCTCCGTTAAACAGAAATTGGGGGAAAAAATTAACAGGGGGCTAATAATTCTGGCTTCAACTGTATATTCAAATTAATAGAAATTAATAAAGTCTTCTATGTTCTTTTTTCCTGTTTAGAATAAAACTGAGCCTTTAATAATAATTTATAAAGGATTTATCAAGCCCAAATAATCCTCACTTTAGATTAGGTCACAAAACTGGATGAAGTTGAGTTAATAAAGCATTTATTAACATACAAATTAACTATTAATATATGCCTGAATAATGCAATATAAATGTTGATTTGAATAGTTTAATAATCATTTGTTAACTCATTCTGAATGATCTTAAAAACCACCAACTACTCTTAAACAACTGGTTCGTAATTAATGTGATACTTAATTAAGTCATGAAAGATGAATCCTTAACAAACTATGAAAACACAATTATTAAGCACATAATAAATGCACTTATAAGTCGAGAATAGAGCATTTGTAGCTGCAGGTATGAACTGCTTACCAACGTTTATTAATGTAGTGTTAATGCTTAACAAATAATGAATTCACTATTTGCTAATGCTTAACAGATGATTCATAGCATGTAGTTATTATAAAGTGCTACCATAATTCCTTGCATGTATATCGTGCTTTTCTAGACACCCAAAGCACTTTACACAATAGGGGGATCTCCTCATCCACCACCAGTGTGCAGCATCCAGCTGGATGACGCGACGGCAGCCATATTGCGCCAGACCGCACACTACACACAAGCTGATTGGTGAAGAGGAGAGTTATGAAGCCAATTAATAATGATATGGGGATGATTAGGAGGCCATGATGGACAGAGGCCAGTGGGCAGATCTGGCCAGGATGCCGGGGTTAAACCCTTACTCTATTTCGAAGGATTTCGGTTTAACGTCTCATCCGAAAGACGGCGCTCACTGAGCAGTATAGAGTGCCCTTCACTATACTAGGGCATTAGGGCCCACAGAGACCACAGGTTGGGCGCCCCCTGTTGGCCTCACTAACACCACTTCCAGCAGCAACCTAGCTTTCCCATGTGGTCTCCCATCCAGGTACTGACCCTGCTTAGCTTCAGTGGGTGACCATGTGAGAGTTGCAGAGAGCTAGTTGCCGGCAATGGTGCCGAATGGTACCAATAAGGCATGTTTGCCCACAGAACTGCGACTCGCTGGACATTTTCTCCTTTTCTTGCCATTTTTTGTACTCTTTTGATGAGATGTTCTACCCGAGTCCCAGTTAATCAACAATTTCCACAATACTCAGGCACCATAATATTCAAAGGCATGTAGACTCTCTTTGTTCCCCATTCTGATACTTTGTTTTAAGTTCAGCAGATCGTCTTGAGCATGTTCACTGTCACATACCTAAATGCATATTATATTATTGCTGCAATGTAATTGGATATTAATAGCTGGCTCTATGCTTCCATTCATTCATGCATGCCATTCATTTTTTCTAAATGTGTATTTCTTTACATTTATACGGAACTTTGGAATAACTTTGTTATTTTTTAATATGGCACACGAAATGTCTGTGCTGAAAAGAAATTATGATAATTCGTAAGTGATAGGCACAGAAAGACAGATCCTTAAATGTTCCCCAAGGGGGACTTTTCTAGCATTCCTCTATAAAATGTTGCATAAATATTGCAGAAAAGCCCAGACAGGTCACTCCTGAGCTATTTAATAATTATATGTTAATCATTTGAGGATCATTTTTCATAAAATTTGATATTTGATATATTAGACAAAGGTGGCTAAACCCAAGGATAAAGTTTGGGATTTAGAAGCTTTTGAAAGCTCTGAGGGCCTCTTGTAATCTTCCAGATGTTTCTGAGGAAACTGGCTCGACTCGTGTGCTACAGTATGTGTCATGGAAAAAGGTGCAAACATTAAAAACACCAGCATTGTTCTGCACCACAAGAAAGACGGAGAGAGAAAAAGAGGGGATGCCCTTTTCTGCATCTGAGTCATGCTGGAGAAGTTGATGCAGAGTTTTCCGAACCGGAACACCACAGCGGAACAGGAACAGGAAGACACCTGGGAATTTCAATACAAACAATAACAAACAGAACTCAGGAAGAGCACTGAAGATGCTAAGCGAGTGTGGGTGTATTAAACATGAATGAAGAAGAGTGTGTGAGTGTGTGGCAGAGGGAAGGAGAGCATTGTATTATGAGGAGGATGTCTGATTAAGCAAACATAGCTCTACCGTTACCTGGAAGTAAAGGTCCCATAAAAGCATGCATGTTCCCTACCCCAAAATAACACTTAGCCAACATTTACTGCAAGGGGAATACAACATCTCTAGAACTCTCGTTTCCTCAATATTTCTATCTTACTGTCTTTCTTTCTATCTCTCCATCCCAGAGGGCACTTTGATATCAAGATTCATTCATTCATTTTCTTTTCGGCTTAGTCCCTTTATTAATCCGGGGTCGCCACAGCGGAATGAACCGCCAACTTATCCAGCATTTGTTTTACGCAGCGGATGCCCTTCCAGCCACAACCCATCTCTGGGAAACACATTCATACATTCTCATTCACACACATACACTACGGACAATTTAGTCTACCCAATTCACCTGTACCGCATGTCTTTGGACTGTGGGGGAAACCGGAGCACCCGGAGGAAACCCACGCAACCACGGGGAGAACATGCAAACTCCACACAGAAATGGCAACTGGCCCAGCCGGGGATCGAACCAGCGACCTTCTTGCTGTGAGGCGAACGTGCTAACCACTCGGCCACCGTGGCGCCCTGATATCAAGATGACATGAAAAAAACATGTCAAAAATGCAAATTGATTTGATGTCAAAATTTCGATGTTTATTTCACATCCGCCCTTTTGACAACTAAAATAACAACACAAAAGTATTGCAAAATAAGAAAAATTTACTCATCTGAAAGCTTCAGTCACAAATGACAAATTTATACTGGATTTTGCATCCTTACAATGCATGTAAACTACTGTCAGACTACTGTCCTGGACGAGCCCCCATATTTGTCTTGACTCGGCTCAAAAGCCTTGGCAAATTAAAGGAGGACATAAACCGGTGGTTTGGTGCAGATGAAAAAGTATTTATTTTAAGCATAATAGAATAAACAAATAAGAATTTCAAAATAAAAATAATCAAATACTCAAACTTAGACTAACCAAAATCAGCTGTTAACCAAAACTAAAGCTAGAAACAAACTAAACAAAACAAGAACAAAATATACGGGAGCAAGCAACAACCACATGCCAACATTGCCGGTGTGTTACAGGGGAGAGAACCAGTGTTCAGAACTCAGCAGATGAGTCTCCTAGTCAAACTCACTGGCTGGCCAAAGCTGGAAGAAAAGAGACTCGTCACACTACCTTGACGTCAAAACGACATTTAATTGACATCTAACATTGGTGTCAAAAAACAGGACTGTCCTGTAATCAATTTATGATGTATTTTTTCAATGATAGACGTCAGTATGGTCAAGGTGGTCAACTGACATCAAATTTATTTTAATTTTTGGCATGTTTTTTTAAATTTATTCATTTTTTTTTGACATCAAGGTCCTGGGATGCATCTTGCATTCACTGAGTATCTGATGACTCACAATCATATCCTAATTATATATGATGTCATCACCTCATTGGTCCTCATTCGGCAGTTATTAGTCACATGTTTGGATCATTCTGGCCTTCCTATCCAGAGTACACACACAATATGTACCACATCAACACCCTTCATTTAAACTCATCACCTGCATGCTGTTACGCTCTCATTGTTTAGAGCAATAACCTTCAAACAGTAATTCTGTCAGCAGAATCATTTATCTACAGTACACTTCTTTATTGCAGCTGTAGGCCCAAACATGCTACCTGCATCAAACCCACTGAAGCCAAGACTTCTTACACCATGAACACAACACTGTTTCATGGAGAATATATGTAAGAAACGGTTTGTTTCCTACATATATTTTCAACAAGTTCCTAGAACTGAATATTTGGATTGTTCATTCATTCATTCATTTTCTTTTCTGCTTAGTCCCTTTATTAATCTGGAGTCGCCACAGCGGAACGAACCGCCAACTTATCCAGCATTTGTTTTACACAGCGGATGCCCTTCCAGCTGCAACCCATCTCTGGGAAACATCCACACACACTCATTCACACTCATACGGACAATTTAGCTCACCCATTTCACCTGTACCACAAGTTAACTTGTGGGGGAAACCGGAGCTCCCGAAGGAAACCCACGCGAACACGGGGAGAACATGCAAACTCCACACAGAAATGCCAACTGACCCAGCTGAGGCTCGAACCAGCGACCTTCTTGCTGTGAAGCGACAGCACTACCTACTGCGCCACCATGTTGCCCCATAATATGTAATATAATATAGTATATTATAATTCATTCATTCATTCATTTTCTTTTCGGCTTAGTCCCTTTATTAATCTGGGGTCGCCACAGCGGAATGAACCGCCAACCTATCCAGCATCTGTCTTACGCAGCGGATGCCCTTCCAGCCACAACCCATCTCTGGGAAATAGTATATTATAATACATAATAATAATAATATATTATAATATAATAATAATAATATACATAATATAATAATAATAATAATAATATATAACATATACATCATTTAATATATTATATAATATAGTATATTATAATACATAACCTTCTGAGACCCAAAGAAAAAAAAAGTCTTTCCTACATCCTTTGGTGTTATGATACAGACTGGTAGACAGGATGATTCAAATGAACAACAGT
>CAIGQQ010029665.1:153574-183580 GCA_903798035.1 Danio albolineatus
TCAACCAGCGATCTCTGACTGAGGAGATCGCTGGTGATCGTGACATTTGGGTTAACAAAAATTCGATAATTTAGAGTTTTTACATTTAGTTTATATTTTTTATTTTACAGCATGTCCACTGTAGTGGACCACAGGACCATTTTAGATCGAAATAACAGCCAACAAAACTATACAGGAAATGGCTGTAGAGGGATTTTTATCCAACATTAATGCAACAAAAACAAAACAAATTTGTATTTTTTTTTTTTTTTTTTGTGTTGAAATTCCTGGAACAGTTTTGTCTGAAAGAGAGCCGAACTCAAAAAAGCGAAAACAAACTCAACATAAAAACCATTTAAAACTTCTGCAATTTCTTCCTTTTCTTCAACAACTTCTTGTTTGTTACATTTAAATTCCTCCTCATCTCTCTCCTCATCTGACAGCTCTAAGTCAGAGTCTCCCTCAACTATCTTATAAAGGATCCTCTCAGCTTCAGTTCTGCCTCCTACAACAAGCAGTCATTAATCACATTAAGATGGTCCTGGTGTCCACTATAGTTGACATTTTAAAAAGGATGATATTTTGAAACACAAACAATTTAACAGCTTTGAAAGATATATGTATTGTTCCTGACACTTTAATAAACAAATATATATGTAATAATAATAGTAAAAAAGCATTTAAAAAGCGAAATTTAACATATCTCTCTCCTTATCATAAAATGTGCTCATTTGTATGCCGGCCATTTTGGATGCAGCGTAAGAAGTGGTTCCTAGCATGCCAGCCAATCAAATGACATATGACTAGAAAGCCCAGGATGTCCACTGCACAGTACAACAGGAATTGACAGAGTAGCTCAAAAAATTCAAATTCATGAAAACACAAGGACCACTACAGAGGACACAATATACAACAATATAAAATATTTTTCATAAGGGGTAAAATCCTATCAGTTTGCAGATTTAGCTATTTTTTTAGGACTGCAGTTTTTATTTACTCATTTTATTATTCACTCAGAATGAACGGTCGGAATGAACCACCAACTTATTCAGCATATGTTTCACACCAGCGGATGGCCTTCCAGCCGCAACCCAGTACTGGGAAACACTCTCACATTCACACACTATGGCCAATTTAGTTAATCCAATTCACCTATAGTGCATGTCTTTGGAGTGTGGGGGAAACCGGAGCAGTCGGAGAAAACCCACACCAACACAGGGAGAACATGCAAACTCCACACAGAAATGCCAGCCGGGATTCGAACCAGTGACCTTCTTGCTTTGAGGCGACAGTGCTAACCACTAAGCCATTCTGCCGCCTATGTGAAATAATAATAATGTGCATTTTTCACACAAACAACCTGCTTTTCTCCATATTGTATTGTGGAAATGTTACACCTTATCACTTAAAAAGTAAATGAAGCAGTTCCATTATTTTGTGTCGTTTGTTGTTATCCTCGTTACACTGGCTGCCTGTTAAGTTTCGTACTGAGTTTAAAATATTACTTCTTACCTATAAAGCTTTAAATAATCGAGCTCCTGTTTATCTAACCAACATTCTGTCTCACTACAATCCAACCCGCTCTTTAAGTTCTCAAAACTCAGGGCTTCTGGTAGTACCCAGAATAGCAAAGTCAAGTAAAGGAGGTCGAGCCTTCTCATTTATGGCTCCTAAACTCTGGAATAGCCTTCCTGATAATGTCCGAGGCTCAGACACACTCTCACAGTTCAACACTAGATTAAAGATCTATCTCTTTAGTAAAGCATACACTCAATACATCACTTAGCGGTATGATGCATGAATGTGCTCCACGCATCTTGTTTATATACACTATGAACAGCAGCTACGCTAATTATTCTCTTTATTCTCTATTTCCAACTGGGGATACTCATCCCGAGGCCCCCAGAGACTATCCAGCGCTACGGATGCGATCCAAGACCCGCGACAACACGATCCCAAGGTTCCATAATCCTGGACCACGCTGTATCCTGAGCAGCTGCTTGGTGCTTGGCGAAGTAGACAGCATGAGATTGATTCCTGTGACCCTCCAAGGACAGACGAGCCTCGAGTTCTCCAGCCTCCAGCGCCTACACTGCAGCTAGAGCTGCGCACCGATGGATTACTCTTCAGTGTTTGGACTCTAAGTAGTGAATGTTAAACAACACTGAACTGAACTCCAACACTAATAACTGGACTGACACTTTCAATTTACTATAACCTTCTATGTGAAGCTGCTTTGACACAATCTACATTGTAAAAGCGCTACACAAATAAAGGTGAATTGAATTGTTACACACTATTCACTATTGCTTAACACATTAGCATGAAAAACACTGGTTCTATTGTAAGCTGTGAATCCTCTTTCCACACATTTTTCCCTTTAGTAAAGGGAAAAGAGAGATCTGTCTGCACTATTTATAAGCCAATAATTGAAAAACCCAAGAATGAGAATGACAAGACTCAGCCAAACCCATTCCTCGGTGGCCCGAGGCGGCATCTTTACAATGTGGTCTCGTTAGGAAAGGTGGATTTTCCCATCTGCAAACATCAATGCACCTCCATCTCTCTTTCCACATCTCTCGCTCTCAAATTCTGCTATACACACCGCAAACATGATCATATCATATCGTCTCCCCAGACCTGATGTCATTGGGCGTGAGTTTACTGTTCTAGATCGTAATTTCTGTCTTTTGTTGGTGAGCGTTGGTGTTGTATTGGCGTCTGACATCACACACCCTTCACTTTTTCCAACTTCTCACTGAAGATGCATGACAGGCATGAGCACGCACTCACAAGACGCTCCATTATGCGTTTTAAAGAGTGTGCGGAGACTGTGAATTTGTCCTTTTTAATGGTTTTTGCCCACATGCGGTACTGCAGGCTAGCGGGACTACAAAGGGCTCCAAAGATCTTCTGCAGGGCTTTACGAGACTTACAGGCTCAAGTGATCAGAGAACACCTGCGTCCCCATTAAAGCCAAAGAGGAAAGAGACGCAGAGAGAGAAAAAGAGATAAAAGCATTTATCAGGAGTCGTGATATCGCACGGATGATGTTGACATTAAGGAATCAAGACCACACAGAGCTTTTTTGGTCTTTTGACTTTTGAATTATGACAAAATCAAATAAAAATTTTAATAGTTTTTTTTTTTATTACTTAATATTATGATATTAACAGATCATAGATTTAATGATATATACAGCAGTGCTCAACATAAATGAGTCCTTCCTATTTTGACAATGAATATTTTTATCCATTCATTCATTCATTCATTTTCTTTTCGGCTTAGTCCCTTTATTAATCAGGGGTCGCCACAGCGGAATGAACCACCAACTTATCCAGCATATGTTTTACACAGCAGATGCCCTTCCAGCTGCAACCCATCTCTGGGAAACATCCATGCACACTCATTCACACTCATACACTACGGACAATTTAGCTTACCCAATTCACCTATACCGCATATCTTTGGACTGTGGGGGAAACCGGAGCACCCGGAGGAAACCCACGCAACCACGGGGAGAACATGCAAACTGCACACGGAAATACCAACTGACCCAGCCGAGGCTCGAACCAGCGACCTTCTTGCTGTGAGGCGAACGTGCTACTCACTACGCCACCGTGGCGCCTATTTCTATCCATTTCTCAGAAAATATTGATCATATATTTTGGTGCATATATTTTAGTAATAAAGAAAATGCATTTAAATTCATGTAAAATATTGGAGAAAAAATGACAAACTACAATCTTTCAACAATGTAAGACATGTTTGTTTTTCTGGAACTTTTTCAAATTTGTATTTAATATTTTTCTATATTTTTATAAATCTGAGTGTGCTAATTTCGTACCGTTGTCATAAGTCATTTTGTTAGATAAGCTCCAGATTTGGCTTCAGTACTGATTAATCTAATATATATGCACAAATATAATATTGTAAAGCTTCCTATAGAAAACATAAATTTTTAGGAGAGATTTGTGAGGGGTGTGCTTATGTATTCTGAGCACTGTACACTCACAGAAAAAAAAATTGTACAATGTTGTACCAAAGAAGGTACAAACCCTTGTCACTGGAGCAGTACCTTTTTGTGCAACAGAATTGTACCTTAAGACAAAGAAACATTATTTGTAGCATGGAAAACCAAAATGTGCCTGTGACATCCCCAGCTCGTCACTCCTCATCCCCAGCTCATCACTCCTCATCATCCAGATCACATCCCAGCCGTGAACAATCCCCCGCCTATTAATCTCACACCTGAAAGCACTCCCGGTTCACTATATAGTCTCCCAGCATTCACTCCCTCACCGTCGAGTATCATCAATGGACACGATCTCCCTAGCCTGCGCCTCATCCAGTCTTGGACGCTCTCCTGTGCTCCCAACGACTTACCAAAGCCTTCATCTAACTCCACAAAGGGAAGTGACTTTCATATGCTCTCAGTTTATGTTTTCGTCTCACTTTCCTGCCTGGATCCCCAGCCCTTCTTCTTCATCCCCTCAATGCCTTCGTCATCTACTGTCTGTTCATCAGTCTTTCAATAAAAACACTTACTTTTGTACATTTGACTCTACCTCCTTCTTCAGATCGTGACAGTGCCTTTGGTTTTTAAAACTTGCAGACACAATATTGTACCTTCATCAAGGGTACAAATCTGATCCATGAAGGTACCACTACAGTGCATACCTGTCAACATTGGGATGTGAAAATAAGGGATACCAACCCCCCCCAAAAAGTAAGATAATTTACATTAATAAAGAAATAGAATTATCTAATATCATTTAACCTTTTCTTCACTGTATACCTTACACATTCTGATTAAAGAGCAACAAATGAATCTCATTACGCATTATTTTCCGTTTGATTACATTAAATAACAGAGGTGTCACTTTAAAATACATTCAAGAGTTCACACTTAGATAATGCTTGACTATGATAGCAGGTTTGGCATGCTGTCCCGGGAGAGAACCCTGAGCTCGGAGAAAGATGAGCCCAAGGTTCCCACCTGGTCAATGAGCATTAGGAGGGATACGAGATCAGGTGTTTCTCGAGTGCCCCCCTTGTACTAGATCTAATATGTGGTTCTGATGTGTTAAGTGCTTGTGACTTGTTACAATTTGTTTGTGCATGTTTTTAGACTGTGGGAGGAACCCGGGGAAAACCCACACAAACATGGGGAGAACATGCAAACTCCACGCAGGGAGTGCCAGCTGGCTCGATAAGAACTCAAACCTGTGGGCCCCTTACTGCGAGGCAGCGGCGCAACCTGCTGAGCCACCTTGTTGCCCGATCATGGAAAGACAGAGAAGTGGGGGATGGGTGAGGGGTGAGGGGTGAGGGGTGAGGGGTGAGGGGGGGGGGGGTGGTTTCCGGAAACGAAGATGTGGAATGAAGTTTAGGCAGGATATATATAGTAGTTTTAGGATGATCTGATAGGCTAGCTAATGATTAGCAGTGGGAATCAGCTGAAGTCAATCATATCACGTGCTCCTCTCGAAATTAGTTTGTGAAACTTCACTTATAATAACGTTATAATGAAAGCATTCGATTGCTTTCCTAACGTTTTATGCTTAAAAGTAGTTGTGTTTGAAAAAAAATAAAAATAAACATCAAGATCGACATCTTTAGATGTTGTTGTTGTTGTTATTATTAATTATGCGTATATGTCTGTTAAAACAAGCACCCATAACCCAGACTTTCGCATGTACAAAATCCATTTGGGAAACGTCTGTTTATCACTATGGAGCGCGTCTGACAGTCACACGCTGCTTTATGACTGTTTTGAGGACTGCATAGGACGAGCGACAGTGAAAGGGAATCTCGCCGTTTTTATACTTATTTCAAAATGTTTCATGCCTAAAGAAAACGAAAGCACAGAACTGACTCACATTTAAGAGCAAGGGGCGGCCCCTGGTGGTTCAGCAGTATAGGTTGCGTATAGAGAGGATCGGCTCTTTGATATTTATTAACACCCTGCAAAGAAATACTGAAAATACGGGAGAAATACGGGAAAATACCTTTACGGGATGATAGCGGGATAGAACTGTAAAATACAGGAGAATCCCGGGAAAAACGGGAGGGTTGACAGGTATGCTACAGTGACAAGACACTTTGTACCTTAACAGTGTCAAATGTGTTGCTTCAAGAACTATTTGAAGGCATTTTGCTTTATCCAAAATGCGTCAATTTATTTTCAGTAAATATGAAACATCAAAACATTTCACAACACTTTACAATGTATGTGTTTGTGTGAATGAGTGTGTGTGGATGTTTCCCAGTGATAGGTTGCAGCTGGAAGGGCATCCGCTGTGTAAAACATCTGCTGTGGCGACCCCAGATAAATAAAGGGTCTAAGCTGAAAAGAAAATGAATGAATAAATGAAATATGAGAGAATTATTCATTCATTCATTCATTTATTTTCTTTTCAGCTCAGTCCTTTTATTAATCAAGGGTTGCCACAGTGGAATGAACCACTAACTTATCCATCATATGTTTTACGCAGCAGATGCCCTTTCAGCCACAACTCTTTCAACTCTTACACTCTCACACACATACACTATGGCCAATTTAGCTTACTCAATTCACCTATAGCGCATGTCTTTGGACTGTGGGGGAAAAGAATATATAGTATTTGTTATTAAGAATTATGTAAATAATACTCTTTTTATTAATTGCATTACTATACACTAAATAGGCTAGAATTTTACAGTAAATACTAGATTATTCACGGTAAAAATTCCAACTTTTAAATTGTTTACTCAGTTTAAAATAGTAAGTTAGGCAGACATATTTTTGAGCTCAGAGTTGAATCTACTCATAAAAATGATTCAACTGCATGTTTGGAACTGTCTGTTCAATGAAAGTAAAACATTCAGTTGAGGCACTTTACATTTTGATTTCTCCATATCTTCAAAAAGTAAAAACTTGAGTTAACTTAAAATTTTAAAGCAACCGGCAGCAAAGAAATTTTGAATTTATTAAGCTTCAGTGGTTGAAGTTGTGCCAAATTATTCGGTAAAGTATAATTGACTTAAACTTGCCTTTTCGGTCAACTTAAAAAATTAATTTGGCACAACTTCAACCACTGAAGTTTAATAAACTCAAAATTTATTTGCAGCGGGTTGCTTATTAACTTAATTTTAAGTTAACTCAACTTTAAATTTTTTACAGTGTACAGTATATGTGAAGCAAGAATTGTTGAGTTATGCTTTCAATTAAAAAAGGATTTAAACCGTTTTTAGTTCAAATTCTTAAACATTATGCATGTTTTATATTTCACTTTGCATTTATTCTATTAGTATTCTTATTAGTATTAATAAAAACATGGTTATTAAATAATACAATTTACCCCACATATAGATATTTTCAATTCAATTCACCTTTATTTGTATAGCGCTTTTACAATATAGATTGTGTCAAAGCAGCTTCACATAGAAGGTTATAGTAGATTGAAACAGTGTCAGTCCAGTTTTCAGTGTTGAAGTTCAGTTCAGAGTGGTTTAATATTCACTACTGAGAGTCCACAAACTGAAGAGCAAATTCATCGATGCGCAGCTCTACACGTCCCGAACTATGCAAGCCAGTGGCGACAGCGGCGAGGAAAAAACTTCACCAATTGGTGAAAGTGAAGAATTAAAAAAAACCTCAAGAGAAACCATGCTCAGTTGGGCACAACCATTTCTCCTATGGCCAGACGTCTTGTGCAGAGCTCTAGTCTTGGCGCCGGAGGCTGGAGAAGCTGGGCGTCAGCGAGACTCGTTTGTCCTTGGAGCATCACAGGAATCAGTCTCATGCTGTCCACTCCTCCATGCACCACAGCAGCTGCTCAGGATACAGCCTGGTCCAGGATTATGGAACCTTGGGATCATCTCGTCGTAGGTCTTGGATCACATCAGTGGCACTGCATAGTCTCAGGGGGCCTCGGAATGAGTATCCCCAGGTGGAAATAGAGAACAAAGAGAATAATTAGCGTAGCTGCTGTTCATAGTGTATATAAACGAGATGCGTGGGACACATTCATGCATCATACCGCTATGTGATGTATTGAGTGTATGCTTTACTAAAAAGATAGGTCTTTAATCAAGTTTTGAACTGCGAGAGTGTGTCTGAGCCTCGGACATTATCAGCAAGGCTATTCCAGAGTTTAGGAGCCATAAATGAGAATTATATATATTATATTAGATATACATTTAATTACAAATTATTACATCTATTATTATATTACTATTATATTACAACTATTATGTTATTGCATTGGTGAATAAATAAACTTCAATATACATCTCTGTATGTTCGTATAAATATCAAAGTCATCGCATATTTTACTATGAAAGTAACCCAATAAGTCATTCCGTGTTAAAAACACAGCAGGTAGAGCGGTCTGTCAGAAGTCTCGCTGCAGTTGTAAATGTTCTTTGACCAGCAACACAAACAGGATATAGAAAGGCACTGGATGTTTCTGTCTGCTGATCACAGTCTGACTGTTTATATCTGTCTGCTTTAAACTGCTTCACTTCTCATTCACAAATCAAACTCTCTCACCTTAACTGTCCCTCATTCATTTCTCCGAGGCCTCGTCTCACTCTCTCTTTCTCCTGAATAATGTGTTCCCTGGCAGAATTTCACTGATGCGTGTAACAGCACGCCTGATATTAATATCTTGGTAAGATGGAAGTTCCCCTCCATCCGATAACGCCGACAGAAACAGCCCAGATACTGACAGTGTATTTACTGACCCTCACTATCTACGTTTCCGTCCATCTATTTTTAGCCACATTTTGGAATGTCGCACAAGAAATGCTTAATGGAAACACCAAGATGTGCATAAAATTAGAAGATGCTCAAAAAACATACTGTCTGCACCTAACTGAGTAGGACAAACTTTTATCAGATGAGAAATAAACATCAAATATGGAAACAAACTGATTTATTCATTTTTTTTGTTGGCTTAGTCCCTTTATTATTCTGGGGTCGCCACAGCGTAATGAACCGCCAACTTATCCAGCATTTGTTTTACGCAGCGGACTCCACACAGAAATGCCAACTGACCCAGCCGGGGCTCGAACCAGCGACCTTCTTGCTGTGAGGCGAACGTGCTACCCACATACTCACAAACATACTCACTGTATAAATTTCAGATTGCACATCAAAAAACTCTCTTCTCCACAGATTATGTGATGGGCGACACAGTGGCTCAGTGGTTAGCACTGTCAACTCAAGGCAAGAAGGTCGCTGGTTCAAGCTCCGGCTGGGTAAGTTGGCATTTCTGTGTGTTTCTGTTGCATTTTAATATCAATAGCATAGACTGTAAAAGTTATGGATGTAGTATCAGTGACGTCACCCATAGGTTTCTGATGAACCCAAAAGAAGCTACTAGTAGGCGTGGCCAACCGTCGCCATTTTGTTCGCGCGTCATCGCACCAACCGAGGCATACCAAACAAGGGCAAAGAGGCGGAGCGTGAGCGGAGCTATAGGACGCATACTGGCATTTAGCTAAGAGCTTTCTTATGAGAGAAACACATAATATTTCATTACCTGCGACTCGTTTGTGTTCTGACCACATGTGCTTGGCTGTACACTATATTAATAAAGTGTTTAGTCTGTTGAAAACACTGCTGTAATACATCAAGCCACTAAACATCGTTCTTATGACGTTTTTCAACAGGAAGAAAGTGCGGATTACATCCAAATACTTCAGATATAGTCTGTGTTAGTAAATGCTATTGAGGAAATCCAGGCATAACACTGTATGACAACTCTTCAGATGACGATTTTATAGACTACAGCTGATCAATCTGTCAGATTCTGGAGTGCATTAGAGTTCTGAAGAACATTATAAACCATAAATGATCCTAAATAAAGCAATTACATTTATAGAGATGGTATAAGTATATAATTTCACTCACCTGGGACATGGAGACCCCGTGAATGGTTTGTGAGCACAATTAACTGCATACAGCATGCCATATTATCTGATAATTGCAGGAAATAATTCTAAAAGGCAACTGACTGTGTAAAGCCAAATAAAACAACACAAAAATACGTTGAATATGCTGAGATCAGTTTGTTTTGACATTTAAAGTATGTGGTTAAGAAATAACTCAATTAAAAACATTTGTGAAGGCAAGTTAAAATCTTTTCCATTGGCCCAACCATGTCATTAGAAAAAATCCTTAGTGATTAGTCCTGTATAAGTCTTAAAATTGCTTCATAATTGTCTTAAAAGGTCTTGAAAAGTCTTTAAAAAAAACTCTGGAGTAGAAACAATGTCATTTTTAAAAACATGGATGTTGAAACCCATTATCAACAGTTTAAAGGTGGAGAAAAGACATAAAAAGGTTTCGATTTTTAGCTGAGAACATTGTAAAGTGAGCATCAACAAAACTCAAGCTGCAAGGTTTAAAAGTGACCGCTTCTTCTAGACTCTTCCACTGGGATGAAAGGGAGCTGAAGCTAGTGTGTGTTCAGTTTTCTGGCTTCGTCGTGTCTCTGAGTTCAATGTATGCATTCCTCAAATAGCTCTTTCTCCATGTCACTCTCTCTCCTTGTCTCACATTAATCAACAATGAAAACAGTTACAGTATATGACTGACATATGGAGCAACTCCTGCCTGCAGCGAAGCAACCTACTTCCCCTTATGCTCCACCTCGTACCTACAGTGCTCTTCTACAGCAGTTCTCTGCTATGCTATTCCAGTTTCAGACTATTTCGGTCGCTCAGTGGTTAGTACTGTCGTCTCACAGCAAGAAGGTCCTTGGTTTGAGTCCCGGCGAGACCAGTTGGCATTTCTGTGTGGAGTTTGTATGTTCTCCCTGTGTTGGCGTGGGTTTCTCCTGGGTGCTCCAGCTTTCCCCACAGTCATGCGCTATAGGTGAATTGGATTAACTAAACCACAGTGCATGAGTGTGTGTGAATGTGAGAGTGTATGGGTGTTTTCCAGTACTGGGTTGTGGCTGGAAAGGCATTCGTTGAGTAAAACATATGCCGGAATAGTTGACGGTTCATTCCTCTGTGGAGACCCCTAATAACTAAGAGACTAAGCTGAAGGAACATGAATGAATGCGTTTTGGTTGCTAATACCTTGAGTGGTTTTGGTCCATCATAGGTAGGTGGCGACAAATTCCTGTCATAATAAGTGAATCACTGAATCATTTATTCAAAAGATTCATTCAAAACTGTTTATTTATTTAGAAATGGATGAATCATTGGCTCACTCGGTTTATGCAAAAGGAGATTCATTTAGTAACTAAACTTCAGTGCTGCTTTGAGAGACAAACGTTATGCTCTGGCTTTTCAATGGCAAAAAATAAATAAATCAAACTAACAATATTGTGTCTAAATCTCTGTAATTCACTTCTTATTAGCTCCAGTTCTTATCAAACTGTTGTTTTAATCAATTATATCACATAAGTGATGAGGCTTGTGCAGATATTTATGAAAACAGCTCTCGCAGATATCAGTAACTATTCCTGAAAGTTGATCAGCAATGCCTTACGCTACTAAGTTACACCAAAAAAGTTTTTAGCTACCGTAATGTATTAATTTTCTAACACATTCCTCCCAACAATGATCTTCGATAGTAACCGACTGTCGACTGAATGCTTCCTTGCCATTTGAATAAGAATTAATGTTAGCGATTGTGAGTTCAAGGCTACTTTGTTTACAGCCTTTACTGGGAAACTTGTAGCCTGTAAGGAGGTTAATAATTGTTTATGGTACATGTGAAGGAGAAAGAATTCCCTGCAAAGATTTTGCTCATTTACAGTAACTATGCAAAGTGATGCACCCAAGTTTCAGTAGCAATGTGCAAAATATGCTATTGTTACTGTATGCTAATTTGCCCACAGAATTTAGCTGTCACTTTTTCACAGTCACGTCTGCACTGATTGGTGGTTATTATTAAATAGTTTTTGAACTCCTTCAAATGCCTTAAATGGTGCCTATTATACAAAAAAATCCCCTTTATAATGGCTTTTAACACAGTTGTAGCAGCCTCTAATGGTAAAAATGTATAATAGACATCCCTGAGTGAGAAGCAGTCACTATGCTGAAGCACAGGGGTTTATAGCTCCGCCCTCTTTAGAAAAGTGGGCTGGGAGCACAATCTCATTTGAATTTAAGGCCACAGTCACAAAAAAGGCAAAATTTGAATCAAAGCTTATAAAAGGGGCAGTCAAAGAGTTTTCTAATATTATTTGTGGGGTATTTTGAGCTGAAATGTAACATACACACTCGTTAAATGTTTTGATCTTATTTTTGATCTTGTAAAAATGGGTATAATAGGTACCCTTTAATTGTATTTTTGAGGGGGTTTTTTTTGGCATGCATATTTTGTATTATCCTAAACCTAAATAATTCCTGGCCTGGTCTAATATGCTGATGCTCATGTGATATCCTCCCCAACTATATACATTCACAGACTTTACCAACATTGTGGATGTTTTTTTTTTTGTGCGTTTATATAACAATACCTTGAGCTTGACAGTGGGTGCAAATGGGAACTTATGCTTAACCAAGGCTGCATCTGACCTTCAGTTTTTCATGCATGCTTTTTTGTCTGTCAGCTCAGAAAACTATATATTAAGAGTTTAAACTGACAAGACTTCAAAACAAATGTTGTTTTGATTATTGCTGCAAGCGTACCAGAAGCACAAGCTGTAATTGCTCCTCCCTCTATTGGAAAGGGGGTGGAGTGCGGCAGCTAATTTGCATTTAAAGAGACACACACTAACAAACAGTATGTTTATCCTTTCAGCTAAAACAAGACCTTCACAGCATGCTTTAATAAACAATGTGCGACGTATTATGAGCTGGAACTTATCAGACACACTTTGGGAAAATATGAGAGATATATTATTCAACGTCAGATAAACGCAGAAGTGGTCACCACTGCATCACACATATCTGACTCCAATTTTGCCACACGTAAATATCCACGTGTTTTTGTGATCTGCTCCACATATATATAGATCTTTACTGGAATATCCCGCTAAGCTGGAAAATAGAGACTTGATTTAAACTCACAGCATCTGTTCAGGTGTACTTTTGTCATGGAAAAACACATGTATATGATAAGACGGTGACATCTGGAGATACAAACAGAAAAACCACACTTATAACCACCCACTCATATATTCCCCAAATAGTCTCCTCACACCCTTGACACACGTTCACACCATTTTTACTCAACATAATCACCATTTTTTGGTCAATGCAGGCCAAAATAACTCAAGTTCCGTATTTTCTGCTTATGCACGCCAACATTTCCTGAATGGATATGGGTGGTGCTGTCACAGAAAGCCACCAATGTGGCATCTTTGTTCCTTTTTGACACTAAACACAGACTGGTAAGAAGAATGCGAGCTATATTTGGTTCGTTCTGCAATTCTTCATTTCTGAATAACAACGTTACGCCAAACTTCCTGCTCATGCTGCATTTAGCAGCTGCTGACTTCAAATAAAAACAAAACATTTGGGGGTGAATAATATCTTCTTTTTTTAACTAAAGACTTGTGTATAATCTCTGGTTGTGTAGAATAGGGCTGCCACTTTAAAGCATTGTTCGTTATTCTGATAATAAATGTAATTTTGTGTTAAAAATAGTGCAGGAAAAGCTCCTTGCATAATATATAAATATAGAATAAACAGTGTGGCAAATTGAAGCATATACTGTAAATATGTCTTTGTTATATTGCAGCCATTTGCAAAAATCATTTAAGTTATTTTTTTTCCTCATTAATATACAAACAGCACCCCGTATTGACAGAAAAACACAGAATTATTGACATTTTTGCAGATTTATTAAAAGGAAAACAGAAATATTACATGGTCCTAAGTATTCAGACCCTTTATTTAGTATTTAGTAGAAGCACCCGTTTGATCTAATACAGCCTTGAGCCTTTTTGGGTAAGATGCAACAAGTTCTTCACACCTGGATTTGAGGAATCTCTGCCATTCCACCTTACACATCTTCTCCAGTTCTGTCAGGTTGGATGGTAAATGTTGTAGGACAGCCATTTTAGGTCTCTGTAGAGATGCTCAATTGGGTTTAATTCAGGGCTTTGGCTGGGCCATTTAAGAACAGTCACAGTCAGTTGTAGTGAAGCCACTCCATCGTTTTTTAGCTGTGTGCTTAGTAGAGATGAGTGAATCAGCTGAAATGCTACCCGAATCCGTGGCTTCATTCTAATCATTAACCCGCCACATATTATTTTATCTGATATATATATCTGCACCCGACCCGTACCTGATCGTCACTGTAACAATTCTAATAATAATTCTTTGTTTTAAGCATGATCACAGATCAGTGTGGATCGTTCGTTATTAACAGCATCTTTGGTGAGCTAATCTGCGAATCTCTTGCCAGAGACAACATAGAAGGGGCGTACTGTATATCAAGACAGCACAGGTCAACACATGCATCCACGTAGCTTCCAGTTGCATTTTTTGCTGTCCTGACGAATGTAAGAACTTAAAGTGCTTGTCTGACTGGCCGTTCAATTAAGCACACACATGATGTTTCATATTTGAGGTACCCGTCTTGTGGCTTTCATATAAAGCGTTTTACAGCCGTCGCATAGCCTATTACATACCCAGCACTTGATTCACTCATTAACCACTGTGCTAGAACGCTCCCACACGGCACTTTTCTTTCCTTCCTTTTGTTTTGTTTATAATTCTCCCTTTTCAAGTTTCTCTCGGATCGGTTTTTGCATTATCCTAAACCTAAATAATTCCTGGCCTGGTCTAATATGCTGATACTCATGTGATATCCTCCCCAATTATTTACATTCACAGACATTACCAAAAAAAAAAAATACAAAGCAAAAATCATTGATAATTCACTCATCCACCCTCGACCTACCCGCAATTAATCATAATGTATTTTTTTATTACTCGACCTGCGGATTATCTACAGCACCCACCGATGTAACCGCCATCTGCGCATCACTAGTTCTTAGGGTCATTGTCTTGTTGGGAGTGTTATCTCAGTAATTTAGTATGATAATAACTTATAAACTGACATTTAAAACAAATTAACAATGGCTGATAAACTAATATATATACATACAGTACCATCTAAAAGCTCAAGAAATCACATTTTTAACAACAAAAAATGTACAATATTTAAAAATGTAAAAAACTAAAACAATATTCTTCAACAGGATTAAACATTTTAAAAATGTGTGGGCATGATAGTATAGCTTGAATTGAGTCATTACATTTTTTTTATTGGGAAATTCTAATGACCAAACATTTATTTTTTGAAATTAATTTGAAAGTGAGTATAAAATAAAACAAATCTTAAAGACACTATCTTTAATAAAATACACAAACAGGCTTGACAACATGAAGAAATCTGTCACACACATACACATGGAAAAAGGCTGTAGGGTGTGAAGGCTAGTAGTGAGGGTGCATTGGTAAAAGTGTCTGTGTGTGTGTGTCTGTGTGTGTGTCTAGCAGAGGGCAGGCAGGTGTTCATTTTCCCAGACGTTAATTAACTTTAACGACGGAAAGCACATCTGTACTAATTGCTAAACACATTGGGCTTTTACCTGCTGCCCTGATTTCACATTGAAGAAAAGACTAAAACACAAGAAGAGCTGGGGAAATCAGTTCAGTCCTGCAGGAGAAAATGCTAGAACTCAAAACACACAGAAAAATGTCCATAAAACGCACCTGTAAAACATGTAAGTTCACAACATTCTGTGAACCATTTTATCAATGTTTTTGACTGGAAATAGACATTGGATTTGAATCAATTATGACATTATTTCTTGTAATTAGATGAATATGTACTTCATCTTTGCAACTATATTCCTAATAATGCGACTTTATATCTTAGTTTTCCACATTGTTGACTTCATTTCTCATATTTGACTTTTTGTTTGTAATTGTAATTTGCAAAATTGTAATTCTGACTATATTTGCAGGAAAGTATATTTCTCCACTGCACATTTATTTGTCATAAAGTCACTTTATATTTTAGTTTTCTCACTGTGTTGATTTCATGCCTCGTAATTGGCCTATTTGTAATTGTAACGTTACATTTCAGAATTATGATTAAGATATAGTTTTCTCAGTTTTGTCTCATAATTGAGTTTTCTTTGTAAGTGAAACTTTGTATTTCAGAGTTATTTTGTTGAAAATAAAATTAATTCATTCATTTTCCTTCGGCTTAGTCCCTTTATTCATCAGGGGTCACCACAGCGTTATGAACCGCCAACTTATCCAGCATATATTTTACACAGGGGATGACCTTCCGGCTGCAACCCAGTACTAGGAACTATCCATACACACTAATTCACACATGGTCGATTCAGTTTATTCAGTTCACGTATATGTCTTTGGACTGTGGGGGAAACCCACGCCAACATGTGGAGAACATGCAAACTACACACAGAAATGCCAACTGACCCAGCCGGGACTTGAACCAGCGACCTTCTTGCTGTGAGGCAACAGTGCTAGCCATTGTGGAAGGTTATCTTTTCTCAGTTTTATTCAAAACGATGCACTTAATCAATGTGAGGAAGTGAGAGAGTGGTGTCCGAGCTGTTTAGCGATCTTCTTCAACAGCTTATAATGTAAACATCTGATGTTAGCGATCTCACATATAGTTCGTTCTTGGGAACATCAGCAGGTGAGAATACAGACACACAGTTCATCAGGCAAAAGGCAGATCTTCTAGTAAACACCACGCAAGAGTAAACACTTCCCTTGATCAGTATGAAAGATCCGAAGGCACATAAGGAACATCCATAGAAGACGAGGAGAAGACGAAGGAGCGAGGGTGAAGACAACCATCTGACTTCAATACCGATGAGAGGATGAGGTGAGCTTATATAGTGTCCTTTGATGATGGGGAACAGGTGCAGGAGAGTAGAAGGCCGGCGAGGGTTCACAGGATTGGATGGAGGTGGTTTGTGAGGGACAGCGGTGATTGGGTGATCAGGAACAAGCTGTTGTTATATTGTAATAATAATGTAAAATTAACACATTTGTGACTGTTTTTATTTTTTCACTAGTTATTAGTTCATATCACACAACTCTGAATTTGTTTCTTGTAATTGCAACTTAATATCTCAGAGTTTGTGATTTTATGTTTCACAGCTTATAATGTACACAAAATAGATTTTTGAATATTACAAATAAAGCAAAATAATCTTTTAACTTAATCATTTTAATAAATTTTAACTGAAAATCTGTTTCTGCTGACAAATTGAAGATGGATGGATTGATATTTTATGTCTTGCAATTTACAAAAAAAAAACAACAACTATCTTACAATTATTGAATGATAACTTCTTGAGATGCGATATCTTAATGTAGACTTTTTAAGGAATTAATTAAGACACTTCCCCAACTGAAGTATCATGATCATACTTATAACTGGGTGTAAAACCCACTAATTATGGTAACTCAAACCATTTGAGAAAACCGATTGCAACAAACAATTGAAGTTCAAAAACTAATCCTAATGAGTACTGTGAACTTTAGAGTAAACAAAGCAATTTGAGCACAGTAAAACCTAATAAATGAAGAGAACTCAAACCAACTGAGTACTGTAAAACTGTGAAAAAAAAGTTAAGGCAACTCAAACTGTTTGAGGAAATCGATTACTTCAAACCATTTGTTAAAAAACTAATCTATACGAGTACTGTGTAATGAGGTATTTAATTGACTCATTACCTTCAACATTAAGATCAAAACTCTTTTTAAATGAGTAGATTTAATTTTCAGTAAATTTTGAGTTAACTACACTCATTTGATAAAGTTGACTGTTGGGTTTTACAGTGTAATTTTTTTTTTATTTGAGCTTTATTTCTTGTAATGACTACAAAAAAGATGAATAAAAAAAACCATGAAAATCTGAACAAAAGCTCATCCAGCTTTCATATAGCAATATTCTTTATCTGTTCACTGCTTGTCAAAGAAACTGAAGTTGATTAAATGTCTGTATGTATTTATTTCCACCACTCAAATGATGTTTGCTGTTTGTTCAAAGTATTTATTCAAAATGAGCTGAAACAACACAATTCTTGAGATTGTTTTTGGAACAACCTAATAGTTTTATGTTCAATCTACTGTACTTAAATGTGTAAAAATTAAGTTTTAAAAAATCATGTTGTCTCAACACAAATAGATTAAGTTGACTTTGTTTTACAAATTTACTGTAAGTAAACTGAGCATAAAACATTTAAGTTGTCCCCAAAAACTCAAGAAATGTGTTGATTCAGCTCATTTCAAATAAGTAGTTTGAACAAGCAGCAAACATATTTTTTTAAGTATGTGAGTTCTACTAAGTCCTCTAAAGCATATATGAGTACGCTTACATGAACACCAATGATAAGTCTCCCCTGCGAACAGTGATTTTTTTGATTGATTTAATAATTTTTGATTGATTTAAAAGTCATAATCAAATTAAACAGAAATCAAATTACATGTATGGCATGGAGTATGCCGACTTCGGTCGCATTATTGAAGTGCAGTACAGACATGTAGACTCTGCAATCAAACTGTTACTGTTGTGTAGCATTTCACCGCATTTTGTGACAGGATAGTCTATACACACACGGCTCTATTGACACTATTCTCTGCACATACAGAATCAGTGAAGGACCACAAACACCTGCACCATAAAATGCAGAGGTTTTTTTTCTAATTCGGCTTTCAGTATCATGTTCCATTAAAACAACACTCTTCCAGCAGCTTATGCTCTCATCCAGTATCTCATTTGTCCCGGGGGGCATGTATGTTCCTGAATGAAAGCGAAAGTGCCAAACTGCAGTTGAAGTCGACAAATCAAAACTGAAACACCCAAAATTACATCAAACTTATCAAATAATGTGGATAGAGTTGTGACACTATGACTTTAATCGAATTATGCGCTACAACATGTAAAACGCGATCATGAAAGGAACAATCAAAAAGCAACTCATGTAAACTTCTTAATCATATTATTGTCTTATTCAGATTAAGGCAAATAATTTGATTACTGATGTCCATGTAAACGTAGTCACTGACTACAAATTCTTTGACTTTTCTAGACTCCAAACATTAAGTGTTCGTAGTTGCATTATAAAAATGCAAAGATGTACAGTATGTGTGAATATAGGTCTGTTTTCACACAGACAGACATGTTTAAGCAGCTCTCATTGATCCGTGCGGCCTACAAGAAAGAAAAGTTCAAGTACTGTTAGGGCAAGTCTTTCTCTTTGACTCGACAATATTTATGACAGGAGGACAGTATATGAGAACAAGGGAAAGACTGAGGTGTGTCTCAGAGCCAAATGAGGGCGGCCAAAGTCCCTGTATTCCCTCAGGTCCCGTTTTCCTCCACCTCCGAGGACTCTGCGCAGGAAAGCGGAGAACAGTGGAACGGATGCGAGCAGAGTTTTCATAAATCCACTGGAGGGGAATTTCCCCCAAACCTTCAAAACCTCTGAAGTCGCGCATGCCTTCAACACGCAGCCACCTGCGAGCGCTAAAAACTTCGTCCAAAAGCGCTCAGGGAGGATATTCTGCATCTGACATATTTCCATTTTTCTCAAGGGGAGTTGCAGCAAATGTTTCTAGAAGGGGGAAAAAAAGTCGAGGTAATAAAGAGAGTTTATGGTGTTTTTCATTCCTGTGGGATTCCAGAGCATCGCTGTTAGATTGATGTTTCCGAATGTTTGGGTTACTGGGTGAAGTTGGGAGGTGACCAGTTAGTTTGTCCACCTGCTTTGACAAACAGCTGGTTATTACTATAAATTAGTCTCCACAGTGAAGATATATTGGTGTTTTGGTCAACCTCTGCCCTATTTTCCGAATACTGAATCAGATTTAAACCAGTTATTTCATTAATAAATAAGGAATTCTGCTTTTAATTATTTTTTTTTCAATTGTACAAATTTTACTCAGGTCTGTTAAATAACATTTACTTTTGAAAATTATTATTATTATTATTATTATTATCATTATTAATATTATTATTATTAACCCGTTTTACAAGGAAAGACATATTGAGATCAAAAATCTCTTTTACAAGAACTTCCTGGACAAGACAGGCAGTATACATGTCACATGGGTCTAACAGACATAAAAAACAAAAAACAATCGCAAGTTAAATTATTCAAACTATTCAAAACATCTACAAGCCTGTATTTCAATTTCTAAATAATTTCTACTCTTTTTAAAAGCATTTAATAACTAATTAAACTAAATCAAATAACTTTTGACGTTACCCAGCAGGCACACAAAGTCATATAACATTAATAATAGTTGTGACGTTAGGTGACCAAAATTCAATGTCTAGACAGCGTGAGTTTGACGTCCAATAATGACGTCAAATGATGTTGATATATTTGATGATTTTAGGTTGTTTTGGAAAGTGACCAAAATCCAACGTCGAGCCAACATCTTAAACCAACGTCATATTGACGTCAAATACTGACATTTATTAATCAGGTTGTAAGACTTGAGTTTTGATGTGTTTGACAATTCAAACATAAACTGGAAGCACAGAGACAAATTGGCTCCACTCAATTCACACAAAATGGTCGTTTCAAAGTAATGTTTTATATCAATGCAAGTGACTTTATCTATCATGTTTGATATCATTTGAAATGTCTCAGTGCGACTGGTACAATGGTCTCATTCCCTCAGAAATAGACATAACCAAAATAATAAATATTTAACTTCAGGTATCTTTTACGCCACTGCTAAGGGTGTGCCTTTACCTGGGGGTTCCTATTCAAATGCCTTTAGGGTAGAAACCCTTACTGAATTTAAATGCCTTTTGTTATTCAACACACACCCCTTCTATTCCTTGGTTTGGATAATTAAGGGTGAGTTTCAAGCTGTTCGGCGCGACTCCAGTAACTAAGAGTAGCCCGTAGTGTGGAATCCACCACACTACGTATGAATGTTTTGAAGTCAGGTATGCATCTTTTGATTATGGATTTATCTTTGAGAATTTGATGTTTTGTATTGATTGTCTACGGATTGAATGAACTGGCATAATACACATTTACCTGACTAATAAATTGTTACGATTTGAATTGTTCAAACTGATTTCGTGTTATTATCTCTAGTAGATTACGTTAAGTCCATAACACCACAAGCCCCTGTTTAGGTTAGTAGCAGACTAAAACACAATAGACGGAGCAGCGTGGCACGCTATACAATGTCTTTAGAGATCCGACTAACACATTGGCATTATTCAAGTATACTTAGACTGTATAAGGCTATCTAAGGGGATAGTTCTTCATCTCTAAACTTTGATTTAGTAGATAGCAGATCAAATGGGGACCACACAAAAAATATTCTAATCTGAGTAAGTAGGGTTCTGCCTTTTGAGAATAGTGGTTAATCGCCTCTGTGTAGTGACCAGGACTGACATGCTTGTGTTTGAGAGATTGTATACTCGGCCGGTACAAGACTCAGGATGTTATAGGAATCCGAATGAACGAGAATAATAAACAATAACGATTCAAAGAGATTAATCAAATCTTAGTCTAAAGTAATATTAAAAGAAAACAAAATAAGCTTATCAATGTTTTATAATTGGAGTCTGATAAAACGAGAATAAACGTATTAACATTCTAAACCACCTCATATTAAAATTGGAGTCAGATATGAGTTAAATTTGAAGTAAATCAACATTGTGCACTGGAAAGACCGAACAGGCAGTGAACCTTCATCCACCAGTAGACACCGCCATTGGACTAACTACTGTGGACACTACAAGGTATGGCAACGTCTGATAGACGTCATAGTGGTAACGTCACAACATCAAGCTGTAACATCATTAGACATTGATATTTGGTTGATTTTAGGTTGGATGTTGGACATTGACGTTGGCCTGATTTTCATTTTCAAACAAAATGCAAAGTCCCCACGATGTTGGGGTACAACGTCAATCTGACGTAATGTTGATGTTCTGTGCCTGCTGGGTAATTAAGATTGACGCTTTTGAAGCATTTCTCAATGTTATTTAATGTCCAGCTTCAATTCCAATTGTTTGATGTGTTTTCATAGTTTAAGGTTCAACATATTGTTTTAAGTTCTTAAAAGAAGGCATGTGTCCAGAAAAAAAGTACCTTTACATGAATCTCCTGAGCTATTTTTGATAGGATTTTATGCAATTCTGAGTCTGGAACTTGAGACTCGATCTCATATTATTGGTATGTAAGGTTTCATTGACAGCAGGTGTCAACAGTGCTAAATTACAGCCTGCCTGAGTTTCCACTGTCATCCAATCAGACACCATTATCTCTGAAAAAAACAAAAAAAACAGTGACCCTGAATCTGACCTCAGCCATAAACTTTGAACTGGACAAGCTAGTCAGTTCACAATCTGACCAATAAATGTCTATTTCACCTGGGCATACCCATGAGATCTGATTACCTTTGAGCAAAACTTTCTACGCTCTCAGTTTGTCCAATTACATCTACATTCTCACTTGAGTATAGAGCGTGTGTAAAAACCTGACCTCTGAATAGCTGCAATTGGCCTCCCATTAACTGTGTACATACCTGTGGGACAATCCGCCTATGGTAAGACTAACCCCTTACTCACAAAACACACCTTGGTTTGCACATTCATCATGAACCTGACACCATTTCCTCATGCGCGACTCCTATGTAAGCTCTCAAACCTACATGACAAACATTCGTCCGCAGTTTCAGCAAACGCTTGCCAAGATTGTACTTTTGCAAACACTAACCCACAAACTAGTTTCAACTGGAAGCTCATCTCACTTCCAGCTTTACTGTCAGATATACATTGCGGGGAACAGTCCAAGCCTGTTTCTGTTAGGGTTGGGTGATGAAAGGAAGAGTATAAACTCCGCTGAAACAGAGGAGTTGTGAATAAACAGTAATTGGGAAACCAAATAAGACACAGGTGAGCAAAATAATCAGTAATGGACTTGCTTGCTGCATAACTTGGAATTGGGAGTTTTCCTTTCTACTTATTAATAACTTATAGATGTTGGACATCCGACCTGTAAAATCGGAGCAGATCAAAGAGAATCACGTCATTTGACATCACTTCACAAATGACGGCTAGTTTTTGCTTTGGCAGCATTAGAATGGAGCTACCTAATGTCAAACAAAAATAAACATTTGAGTATGTTTACAGTACAAAAGCTTCATAGTGTAATATTCTATGTAGCCTACTGTTCCTTTGGTTTATTGTCAGCTGTATGCAACAGACTGCTAGCACTTTCTATTTATTTTTTATTTTTTTGCCATAATTGACACTATTGAACATGAAATGTTAAGTCATGAAATTGCGTGATGAAAATGTGGCGTGATTGATTGGAACACATTGAGTTCAAAAGTTTCACTGCTGAAATTCCCACCTCCTATATATATTTACTGTATATTACAACTGCAACTTCACAGGGGAATGAATCGCCAACTTATCTAGCATATGTTTTATGCAATGGATGCCTTTCCAGCTACAACACTGCAAAAATGATTTTCTTACTTAGATTTTTTGTCTTGTTTGTAGTCCAAATACCTAAAAATTCCTAAATCAAGAAGAATTTTCTAGACAAGCGAAACATATTGTCTGGTTTTAAGAAATAGTATGCCAAAATTAAGTGAGTTTTTCTTTGAAACCAGCTAAATAATCTGCCAATGAGGCAAGCAAAATAATCTTATGTCAGAAGGAAAAATAAGATTATTTTGCTTACCAGATTGGCAGATTATTTAGCTTTTTTTCAGGAAAAAATCACTTATTACTGGCATATTATTTCTGAAAACAAGACAATATGTTTTGCTTGCCTAGAAAATGCTTCTTGATTTAAGAATTTGTATGTATTTGGAATAGAAAGAAGGCAAAAAATCTAAGTAAGAAAATCGTTTTTTGCAGTGCCAGTGCTGGGAAATAAATTCAATTCAATTCCTCTGTATTTTTATAGCGATTTTACAATGTAGATTGTGTCAAAACAACTTAACATAGGTTTAGTACATTGAAATTGAAGCCGCATCAGTTTAGTTGAGTTGAAGTTCAGTTTAGTTTAGTTCAGTGTGGGTTCATTTTACAACATACTGTAGACTCATTCTGAAAATGTAGCCCTATGTACGTTTCTCGAGATAGCGAATCATGTAGCCAGAAGTACGTATGGCTGCATTTCATCTTTAAAATGAATGCTATGGTGCGATATGGTTCTTTTTTCACTTACAGCTGACTGCTTACCTTCGTATGGACGGCTTTTCCGCTGTTACCAGTTTGTTCAAAAGCTCGTCATCTACAGTACGTCGCTGGACTTGAGAGGCAGAGAGGAGTTGACCATGATTACGGGGTTCGAGTCTGGTGAAGAATAGTTCTAGAAAGGGATAAGACAAAAACAGAACCCAAAAAATAGTGTAAGCAAGTAAATAACAGGGTGAGAATGTGGTAAAATCTGAAAACGTGATTAAAATCAGGTGAAGGCTTTTCTTTTTCTGGATTAATTTTTAACACTGTCAGTTGGGTTTAGGGAATTGGGTGAGTGGGTTAAACGGTGCTTTTGAAAATACTATTGGTTGGGTTTAGGGATGGAGGAGGTTGGGTCAGTCGATCGGTCAGTCAGTCATTCATTCAATCAGTCAACAGTGGCCTCTGGTGGATTTACACAGAACAACAGGCGCAAATGGCACTCACGAGAGATCTCAAAAAGCGTACACAGCGGCCTTGCGTGTATTCACAAAAACAAAAACTGCAAAAGAACGTACCTGTCAGGGTTCTGCCACTCTAGTCTTGCAAATTCTTGTTTTGGTGGCAGAGTCCAGACACTAGCTCTGTCTAGTCCTGTGAGTTGTCATTGTGTCTCTGTATGACTACCAATTGTGGGCGCGATTGGACCTTGTCTCGTCCTCGTGATGGTTTGTCTGCACGGTAAGATGTTTTCATTTTATCGTGTGCTTGTGTCTTGCGTTCAGTCCTCTGTTGTGATTAGTGCGTGGTGTATGTTTACATGTTGTCATGCGAGCACGCAGTTAATGAGTTCTCTCATTGGCTGCGTGTTCTAGTCTTTATGTGAGCACATGGCTTGTGTTATCATGTGCTCTCCCGTCTATTGTCTAGCCCCACCCTCCTTGTTAACCCATTATTAGTCTATCTTGTTCACCTGTTTGTTTGTTAATTCTGCTTTATATTCTCCTCATGTCTGCAGTCCTGGGCCAGTTCGTCGTCGTTTCAACGTCGTTGATAACCCTTGTCCTGTCTTGCTCTCCAGTCCGGATCCTTGTCTACCAGCCCAGTCTAGTTCGTTTGATTGATTATTTTTTAATTAATGTTTTCCCCCTTTGGGTTGTTTATTTTGCCTTTTTTATTATATTTATTATAAATAAAAAACCCTTATTTCTTTGCAATTGAGTCCTCGCTCCTTTCCCCTACTCCAACCGTGACAGTACCTCCTGGGACATATTTGACGCTCTCCAGAAATGTATATTGAGGTACATTTTTTTAGAATGAGCCTGAGTTGTAATTTTCACTGCTGAAAGTCAAAACACTGAAGAGCAAATCTATCGATGCACAGCTCCACAAGTCTCAAACCAAGCAAGTCAGTGGCGATAGTGGCAAGGAACAAACTTCACCAAGTGGCGAAAGTAAAGGAAAAAACCTTCAAGATAAACCAGGCTCAAGTACATCAACATACTGAAATAAAATTCTTGCCAATGACCCTTTCACACACCTTTGAAGCCTTTATGCATTTGTGTTTCAGACATAATTGTTGCCCTAAAACATATATAGATGACTTGTGCTATTACTTCACTAACTTGTCAGATTTTTTTTTCCCATGACAGATGATTAAATAGCAACACAAAGCCCCTTAAATCTCCATCGAAAGCAAAACCTAAAGTTCTGAGAATCATAAAGACTTTTCATATGAGGCTGGAAGTAAAAAAAAAGGAGATACGATCTCTGGAAATTCACCTTAGATGACCAACACTGAGGTCACGCTGTGGAAAAAATGACATGATAGTTTCTGTTTTACATGAGGAAGCTGTTTTAATAGGACCTGCATAAATATTTGAGAGTGGAAATTGTAACGGTATTGTGATGCTAATGCTGTGGGTGTAATGCTACAGAAAAGAGCAACGACATGGAAAGATCATCAGTGGTCATAATTAATCTGTTTATACTGTATGATCAATGGTGACTTTTAGGTCATGGGTGGAACGTTAATTGATAAGAGGCTTGTTTTGATTTCATATTATTTCGTAAAACATGTATTAATCAAACATTTACTAATGCATTATTAAAATCCAACGCTGTGCCTGTTAACATTAGTTAATGTACTGTGAGTTAAGATAATCTAACAATAAACTTCTTTACTTCCATTAACTAACAAATAATAAGTATTGTTTGCTCACGCTAAATACATTAACTAATAGACCATTATTTTAAAGTTTTACCGAATTTGTGCAAAAGCCACATGAGCAAATCATTGTTGTCATACTGTGCATACTGTTGACACACTCGTATATATGAAGCCCTTCATGCGCATTCAACTCATAGGCTGTTTCTCAATACCAAGAACTTGGAGAACGGACTCAAGTTACCTCAGAAGAAGACCGAGAACACAGACTTTCCTGTGAAAAATAACATCAACACATTCTGGTTCTTTCACACATCCTCCGGTCTGGAGTATGGGGACTGAACTTTGGTGGTTGATGATAACTAAGCATGATCACTTAAGAACACATATTGAGAAACAGCCATGTTTTTCTGCTGCGCCTTGAACATGCTAATTTCTTAGATGCGTAATCAATGAGTGAGTGAACTGAACTGCCTTAAGGCCCGGGTGTCAAACAGCCCTCAAGAGTTTAGTTCCAACGCTGCTTCGACACACTTACCTGCAGCTTTCAAACAAGCCTGAAGGACACAATTAGTTTGATCAAGTGTGGTTAATTAGGGTTAAAGCTGAACCGCGAAGAGCCGTGGCCTTACAGGAACTGACTTTGACACCTATGCTTTAAGGGAACTTCGGTGTGACCTTATTTTAAATGTGTGTATACATTTTTGCCGTAGCTGAAACTGCCCACAGGCTTGGGTAGAGCTGCAGTTTTGAAACTTCTTAGTTAAAATGTGCAACTTCTGTATGACGTTCAGCAAGTGGAAATCCACAACAGAGGATGTGTTATATTCGAGTTGTAATCAACAATTAGCTTGTTTGCTTTCTCCGGTCTGTTCCTTTCTCAAATATTATTGAGAATATTCCACATTTTTTTTTTATTCTCTTTGTTTTCTATTTCCATCTGGGGATACCCATCCCGAGGCTCCCAGAGATTATGCAGCGCCACGGATGCGATCCAGACCCGTGACGAGACGATTCCAAGGCTCCATAATCCTGGACCTCGCTGTATCCTGAGCAGCTGATTGGCGGAGTAGCAAGCAAGAGACGGATTCCTGTGACCCTACAAGGACAGGCGAGCCTCGAGTTCTCCAGCCTCCGGCGACTAGACTGCAGCTAGAGCTGCGCACCGATGGATTACTCTTCAGAGTTTGGACTCTAAGTAGTGAATAATAAACAACACTGAACTGAACTCCGACATTAATAACTGGACTGACACTTTCAATTTACTATAACCTTCTATGTGAAGCTGCTTTGACACAATCTACATTGTAAAAGCACTATACAAATAAAGGTGAATTGAATTGAATTGATTTTTTTCTGCTTTTTGTAAACAAAACATAAAACCACTCTCAAAAACATGCAGCCTCATATAACTAACCTCATATACAAATCAGATGTAATGTATGGACAAACAATTTCATTTCTTCAGGAAATTTCTTCAGTTCTCTTCAGTTTCATTTCTTTGTTGCCTATAAAATTACATTTGGTTCCAGAAATTAAACTTTACAAAAATGTTTGTTTGTTTGTTTTGGTAATATCTTTCAATACACTCAAAATACTGTAGAAATGTTGCATAGCTGTGGCGGGTCGGCAATATTGTGTCTAAAATGAAATCTCATAAGAAAACAATAAACACAGTTAACCCAGGCGCAGCATTGTATTAGATTTTAGCAAAGATGAACAAAACATGGAGAAAACACCTCCACCTTCCACGGAGAAACAGAATTGGCTGCTAAGAATGAAGCTCGACTGCCTCTAATGGTAATGTATTGACTCTGACTCTGAGAATTTTGCTGAGCACTGTGGCCAACCGCGGTTAGTCATTGCACCCATGACATGTGGAGTCCCACTAGGCTCAATTCTGGCACCTCTCCTGTTCAACCATATATGCTCCCTCTGAGCCAAATAATGAGAAAGAACCAAATTTCCTACCACAGCTATGCTGATGACACTCAGATCTACATAGCCTTACTGCCTAATGACTACAGCCCCATTGACACCCTCTGCCAATGCATTGATGAAATTAACAATTGGATGTGCCAAAACTTTCTTCAGTTAAACAAAGAGAAAACTGAAGTCATTGCTTTTGGGAACAGAGATGAGGTTCTCAAGGTGAATGCGTACCTTGGCTCTAAGGGTCATACAACAAAAAATAAGGTCAAGAATCTTGGTGTGACCTTGACCTTGGTGTGACCTTTATAGTGGCTAATGGGGATCCTGATGAATAAAAATAAATAAATAAATAACTCTTCAGTGTAAAGATCTTTAAAACTAAACTATATTAAAAATATCTTGGGGAGTAAATAGCATAAAATGTGAGGAAAAATACTTAGAGTTTTTAAAATCATTCAAAGTGGATAGTGAATTGTGTGAAAGGAATAGGGCATAGTGGGATAACTGGGAATAGGGCACTGGATTAGAACTCTGCTTCTGACTACAGCTCTACAGGTGATGCTCCAACCACACAAGATTGCGACATGGTTTTCGAATGTTCATTGAAATGCTGGATTTAGGAAACAGAATCGTCAAACTATGTTAGAACCTGCAATCTTAGCTGGCTAATGATGAGGATTGGGTTGAATCCAGAAGCTCGGTTCCACATTAGCACTAGTTAGAGGAAAAAAACCATCAGCATGGCTTCCTGTTTTCATCTCCAGCCTGGTATGGTCATTCCCTCATGACCTGCTGCTATGATGATCACATACAAACACCTAAACACGATGTCATGTTAAGAGTTAGGTGTTAGCTATCAATCATATAGCATTTTAATCACCTGGCTCTCCACTTTCTCCTTGACCTCCAGTTAATACTCCGATTGAATTGCTGAAGACATGTGGGCTTGTTTTGAGGATGTTTTTGGTATGTTTCAGGACTTTTGAATAATCGGGACTGTTGCTGTATGTGGAGGAGAGAGAGAGCTCTCAGATTTAAAACATCCTAATTTGCATTCTGGAGATGAATTAAGGTTTCAGAAGTGACATACAAACACCTAAACAGTATCATGTTAAGAAGAGTTGAGTGTTAGCTATTGATCGTGTAGTATTTTAATTACCTGGCTTTCCACTCTCTCCTTGACCTCCAGTTTATCTTTCAATTGAACCATTGAGGGCATATGGTCTGTTTTGAGGATGTTTTTGGTATCTTTCTGGACTTTGAAATAGTCATGACTGCTGCTGTATATGGAGGAGAGAGAGAGCTCTCAGATTTCAGCTTAAATATATTTATTTGTGTTCTGAAAATGAATCAAGGTCTCAGAAGTGGCATACACACACTTAAACATTATCATGTAAGAAGAGTTGGTTGTTATCTATCAATTGTGTAGCATTTAATCACCTGGCTCTCCTCTCTCTCCTTGACCTCCAGTTAATATTGCAATTGAACCACTGAAGGTTTTGAGGATGTTTTTGGTATCTTTCTGGACTTTTAAATAGTCTGGACTGTTCGTATTTGCAGATTTCAGCTAATGTTTGCAGATTTCAGCTAAAATATCTCAATTTGTGTTTTAAATCTGAATTAAGGACTCAGGGGTGGCACACAAACACCTAAACATGGTGTCATGTTAAGAAGAATTTGATATTAGCAACCGATTGCGTAGGATTTGAATCACCTGGCTCTCCGCTCTCTCCTTGACCTCCGGTTCACCGTCATCAAACTGTCCATCCGTCCATCTATCTGTTCACACTCATTACCA
>CAIGQQ010029665.1:188580-202156 GCA_903798035.1 Danio albolineatus
TCATCAAACTGTCCATCCGTCCATCTATCTGTTCACACTCATTACCAGCTCCTAATATCCGCTGCCTGTCTTCATCTCCTATTATGCTCATTGCATTAGCCTTCCCGCGTGCAGCTGCTATTCGCTAGCTCATTGTGATGTTTGTATATTTAGCGGCTGTGTTCATTTCCTCTACTGTTGACTGGGGAAAACACATACAATGCACAAACAGATGCCCTCCCCGCTCGCTCCACCCGGCTGTTTTTTTTTTTTTGGTCTTTCTCTTCAGGCTCACGTCTGTACAACCCCCCCTTGCCACCCTTCGGTTTTAAAAGAAGTGGGTTGAGAACGAAAGCGGACTGAACTTCACAGCATGGAGGCCCTGAGCTGGCCATTGTTCAGGACAAACTCCCAGACAATCAGGAGATCAGGCCTGAAATTCCCCACCAGCTCTGGTGTCCTGTAGAGTTTATTTTATACTGCCAGTTCTCTTCTCACCACAAATATTAAGATGAACACATCAACATATAAAAGTGCTTATTAATTCTTATTAAATAATAATAATAATAATAGTGTTATTATTGTTATTGCTATTGTTATTGTTATTATTGGTGTGGTTGTTTATAAAACAATACCAATACAAATAAGCAATATACAATTAAATAATACCAGTTATTATTTAATGAAATTAAATCATAAATCTTCTTCTTCTTCTTCTTCTTCTTCTTCTTCTTATTATTATTATTATTATTATTATTATTATTATTATTATTGTTGTTGTTATTATTGTTATTATTATTATTATTACAAGTTTTTTATTTACCAGTTATTGTTATAAATCTGACAAGTTAGCCCTTCCAGGACTTTTAACTCCAATGATTCTTGAAATAATAAAAAAAAGGAAACATTTTTTCTAAATGTATTTGTATTTTACTAAATGTATGTGTATTTTCACAACAAAAGGCAAGAATTGAAGCAAATTAAGCCATAAGTTTTGAGAAAAGCTGTCACAAAAGTAATTTTAGGCCACAAAAAAATACACAAAAAGTCAATGCAAATAGTTTAAATAATATTTTATGATAATTTTGTTCGATTTTTTTATATATATATAGTATATATTTATATATTACACTGTAAAAAAAATCCGTAAATTTACGGTTTATTTCCGGTAGAAAAAAACGTAAAATAAGGCCATTAAATTACAAAAATATACCGTAAAATAACAGATATTAAAATACAGAAATTTACCAGAAATTAAAATTTAATGGAAATTTCTATAATTTAATATCCATTATTTAACAGTATATTTCTGTCATTTAACGACCGTTATTTTACTTCTTTTTTTTTTTTTGGCACCCCAGCTGCCCGAAATAAACCGTAAAATTATGGATTTTTTACAGTGTATAAACACACACGCACACACATATGGAAGGTATATCCTGCCAGTTTTGAAAATGAGAACCAAATTAATGATTTCATTATAAAACATTGTTCACAAAATATCTGCCAAAATTGAAAATAAAATAGAAACATTTCTTTTTCATTGTCACTGTGACAACACATCGTCCCTGACAAATCGATTATTAAAATGAAGTTGCCGATTTAACATTTCATTTTCACTGCATTTCTGCATTAAGACTGCCGATAATAACATATAAAAATAAAATTCAAACACATTTTTTACAAAGCCTGTTATTAATGTTCACGCTATAATAGTGGCACAGTTCAAATTAAAATGTCAATTTAACTTTTCCTTTTACTGGCACTTTTATTTCAGTTTTATTTACGATTTAACTTTCAACTTTAATCTGTAGCAAACCCTATGCTAATCAGTGGGAGGGCTGTATTCAAGTGATGTCAAGTGTTTTCAGAGCCCGAGGGCAGAAGCAAGGTTTCGATGAATGGGACAGCGTGAGTTACTAATGTATATTTAACAGAAGTAAAAAGGCAAAATAATTTTGTTTCATTTTCAATTTTGGTAGATGTTTTGCAAATAGTGCTTTATAATGAAGTTGTTAATCTGGTTTTCATTTTAATTTCCAATATTTATTTGATTTATTTAAAATTGGCAGGATTTAAATGTAAAACACAAACACAATAATTATTATTATTCAATTACTTTTAGTTAAATAAAATAATATACATATTAGTATTTTATGTTATTTATATTAGATACTAATGAATAATAATTGTTGCATTTTTATGTAATAATATTTTATTTAATGCCAAGCGTGACGATTACGATGATGCTAATAATCCTTATATTTAATAAGATTATATTTAATAAGAGTAGTACAACAAATGTAAGTAGCAATAATTCACAATAAGTAGTATTTAAGATCAAAAGCATTACATTTTTATAATATTTTTTTTATTTTACAATAACCCAATTTATATTGTTACCATTAAATTATTTATGTATTATTTAACAAAATGGAACCTTTATTTCCTCAAATAATAATGAATTTCTGCTTTGTTAAATAAATAATACATAAGTAGTAATAATAGATATTACATAATAATTATATAACTATATTAATAGTTATTGTTATTAAAAATTATTATTATAATGATTAATAACTCTTTTGTAACGACTGCTAAAATAAATTATTCTGTCATAAATGTTTTTAAAAAACTCTAATAACTACAAATGTTGAATTTATTTCCTCAGTCCAGACTCAGTTAAATATAGTAATGTGTCAGTGTCAGACCCCCTGTCTGCTTCCAGATTAGATTTCAGAGAAACATTCCTCAAAAAGCTTGGATTCTTCCAGTGACCTCCGATGAGCCAGAAGGAACAGGTTCAAAGTCTTTGCACACGCTCCATTCAGGAATTTTGTTTTTCAGGTCAAAATTGGCTTTACAAATCAAATCAGACGAACAGACAGAAGTTAATCAATGACACACCAGCGCAGACGTTATTGAAACACTCACGTCTGACTAATGCTGGATTTCAGACGTTCTTCATGACATCACCCTGTTTGTTTTGACATTACCATATACTGCATTACTATGCATTGCAGGAACAATGCGAGTCCTGTTGGTGACAGTGAGAGAGGACAGGTCACCTGAGGTCAGAGGTTAGGTGGGGGTCAGGATTTTCTCCTACTATATGAAAATTGCGTTTAGCATTGACTTTGTGGCCATGTTTGTGTTGTGGCCAATTGTTTTTCCAAAAGAAGTACATTTCTGCATACCTTTTGGAATTGTTAAAAATTGTGGAAAAATATATACAGTTCAATATTATTTTTTAATTTTATTTTTTATTTATGTTATATTGTAATATTTTCCCAGAGATGGGTTGTGGCTGGAAGGGCATCCGCTGCGTAAAACAAATGCTGGATAAGTTGGCGGTTCATTCCGCTGTGGCGACCCCGGATTAATAAAGGGACTAAGCCGAAAGGAAAATGAATGAATGAATATTAAATATTAAATATCAAAATAGACTGCTAATCATTTAGTCAACAACAAGAAATAAGGTCACCTATGAGATGTAAATACACTACTTGACAAAAGTCTTGTCGTGAACAATAGTTTTAAATCTAAATTTTAGGAACAACAAATAATAACTTGACTTGTAGTTGATAATTTGGTATCAGAAGTGGCAAAGGCAAAGGCCTCTAGATTATGCTTTTTTTTAACCAAAATAAAATATGATCATGTCTTGATTTTTAATTATTTAATTAGGACAGTAAGGTCTGACTTTGCTACGACAAAAGTCTTGTCACTTAACAAAAATAATGTACAGTATAGAATGTAAAGTCATGGTGCAGTGGAAAAGGAATAAATATTGTGTATGACTCCCATGAGCTTGGAGGACTGCATCCATACATCTCTGCAATGACTCAATTAACTCACTAAGAAAGTAATCTGAGATGGCAAAGAAAGCGTTCTTGGCAGACTCCCAGAGTTTATCAAGATTCTTTAGATTCATCTTCAATGCCTCCTCTTTTATCTTACCCCAGACATGCTTAATAATGTTCATGTCTGGTAACTGAACTGGCCAGTCCTGGAGCACCTTCACCTTCTTTGCTTTCAGGAACTTTAATGTGGAGGCTGAAGTACAGTATAAGGGGTGCTATCCTGCTTGACAATTTACCCTCTCCAATGGTTTGTAATGTAATGGGCAGAACAAATGTCTTGATACCTCAGGCTGTTGATGTTGCTATCCACTCTCCACTCTCTCTTGCTGCCCCATACTGAATGTGACCCCAAACCATGATTTTTCCTTCACCAAACTTGACTTTCTTTGAGAATACAAGGTCCATGCGGGATGTCCTTCACTGTATTTGTGATCATTACAAGAAAAGCGAGAGTTGTGAGATGTAATCCTTGTAAATTCTAAAGGAAAAAGTCAGAACACCAAGATGCAAAGTCAGCAAAGTTAGATACGACTCAAGAGTCTAAAATATTTTTTCCAAGAACAATTAAGAATTTACATGATGTACAGTTGTACAGGAAGAAATTTTGAATTCTCAGAATTCTGGCAAAAAAGTCCAAATTTCTGAATCTCTTTTTTTTTTCTTCAGAATTCTGAGTTTACATGTTGTATCAAATTCTAAATTTCTCACTTTCAAATAAAAAAATCAAATTCTGATTTAAATTCTGGTGAAAAAGGCAAAATTTCTGAATCTTTTCCTGAATTTTTCTGTTTGTTTTCTAAGGCTAGAATTTGTATCCCCCCAGAATTCAGAGTGAATCTATCTATTCAGAGTTAAAAATCAGATTTTTTAGGGTGGTACGGTGGCTCAATGGTTAGCACTGTAGCCTCACAAAAAGAAGGTTGCTGGTTCGAGTCCTGGCTGGGCCAGTTAGCATTTCTGTGTGGAGTTTGCATGTTCTCCCCATGTTTGCTGGTTTCCCCCACAGTCCAAAAACATGTGGTATAAGTGAACTGGGGAAACAAAATTGGGCATGAGTGTGTATGGGTGTTTCCTACTACTAGTTTTTGGCTGGAAGGGCATCTCTCGCGTAAAACATATGCTGGAATAGTTGGTGGTTCATTCCACTGTGGCGACCCCTGATAAATAAGGGAGTAAGCCAAAGGAAAATGAATGAATGAAAATCTGATTTTTTTTCTTCAAAATTCTGGAGAAAAGGTCATAATGGACATAAACTCATTAGAAACAAGTCAAGGTTTACAAGGTTTCAAGAAAAAAGTGAGAACTTGCACGATGTAAACTCAGAATTCTGCGATTACGAGTCAGAATAGCCAGATTCTCCTCAGCTTCTGACCCTGAATCAAACTGCAGTCTTAATCTGTCCGCTATAAATCTAAACTGCACTTTTTTTGTGTGTCAGAGTTGACTCTAATGCAGATGATCAGTGGCTCCTGAAGCTCACAATAACGTTTGTCATGCCAATCACTCGCTCTATGCAGATAGAAAAGGTCAGCATGCTTATAAATAGCCCCCTGGAGACCCGTGTCACTTCCTGCTGCAGCAGCAAACAGGACCACCGTGTCCCGCTGACCTCCGACCTCCAGGAATTCGGGACGTGTCATTATTCCCTGAAAGCGGAAGAGTCGAAAAACATACCGTGAGACAGGTGGAGGATTTTACATCTCACTTTTAAACGTCGAGATCTTCTGAAGAAAGCTAACTACTTACAGAAGCGTCTATTTTTAGCGGCCGTGACTTCATCTTGATGATGTCAGCTTTTGACTGGAAATCAGAGAATGATTTCATTGACTTCTTAATTTCGGTCTTGTGTCATTTATACATCAATTTGAATATAATCAAACATGTTTTGGCAGGCGGCACAGTGGCTCAGTGGTTGGCACTTTCATCTCAAAGCAAGAAAGTCACTGGTTCAAGTCCCGACTGGTTCAGTTGGCATTTCTGTGTGGAGTTTGCATGTTCTCCCCGTGTTTGCGTGGGTTTCCTCCAGGTGCTCCGGTTTCTCCCATGCACAGTCCAAAGACATGCGCTATAGGTGAATTGAATAAACGAAACTAAATGGGCTGTAGTGTATGAGTGTGTGTGTGAATGTGAGAGTGTATGGGTGTTTCCCAGTAATGATTGCAGCTGGAAGGGCATCCGCTGCGGGATACATATGTTGGAATAGTTGTCGGATCATTCCGCTGTGGCGACCCCTATTAAATCAGGGACTAAGCCGAAGGTAGGTGAATGAATGAATAAATATTTTCCCAATAAGTGTATGAATCATATTTCACTCAACAATTTAACCACATAAAACAAGTACTATAGTAATTTATTGTAAATACTACATTGTTTTCCATACTATAGTAATGTGTATAATAATGTGTATTATATATATATATTAAAGTATTTGCAACACTTTAATAATGAATGATCAGCGTAATGTAGTATTACTGTAAGTGGACTGATTAAACTGTAAAAAATACTATAGGATACTTTAGATTTTACTATAGCTAACTGTGGTGTGTTGCTGCATAACCTATAAAGATGTAGTAACTTGGTAGTGGGTTATTTTTGTTTATGTTAGCTTTTTTGTTTATATTACCAACTAATTAAATTACTACAACAGATCATTCAAGTATATTACTATAGTCTGATTTAAAAACTACAGTATTTAAAAGGTTGTTTTAGATCCATTAAGAGTTTGATTTTGTGAGTTAATTTCACGTTTCACAACCATTGCTCACTGATAATTTTATTTAAAGTACACATTTTATTTAATACAACTGTATTTATACGTGATACACTTCCAGAATTGCACCTTACATACCTAAAATATTGGGGGGAAACATACACATGAAAAAAGCTTGTTTTGTATGTTCTGACAATGTGAAATGTGACAGTGCACGTTTCCTTTTTAAAGTTGCTGTTAAGTTCTGTTTTGCAGACATATTAAAGGGCCATGAAACACCAAAACACATTTTTTGAGCTGTTGACAGTCATATATGTGTCCCACGCTGCTATAAACACTATTAGGACACATATAATTGACTAAAAAGTGAAAATTGGTTGTTTTTGCATTATTTCGACCAAATTCGTTCTTCCGGTTTGAAACGAATTTTTGAAGCTGCGTCACGCCGATGAGATCCTTGCGTATATTCCAGTGTGGAGAGTGGACGTCTGCCCCGGCCAGAACGTTCTGACGTCTCTGAGTGTTCGGCATTAATTCATGAGATAGACTTGGTTCAAACCAACCAGAGCGCTCTATTGTGTACGCGGCGCAACTTCATTAATATTCATGATCGCTTCGAATATTGTACCTCACAGCAGTTGCGGAAGACGCATCAAGCGCGAGTGATTTACATGCTAAGTCAATGCAAAAGGCGCGAATAGGCATCCTGCAATGCGATACGCGCGAATGGCGCCGCGCGTTTGACGCAAATTGCTTCAGTTTGAAAATGAATTTATAATGAGCTTCAGCTGACGTTCGCGCCGCGTTAACCAATCAGGAGCTTGCTCTTGTGGGGGTGTGATTATGACGTAGCGCCTGTTGTTGGTGTCCTGAGGGAAAACTGGGCTCGGCTCAGTCAGAAGCACCGCTGAAAGCTTCCATCATCCAGGTTCAGTTTCTGGAGGAGTTTATGAGCTCACAGAGCTGGTGCACCTCTGAAATAATCTAGTGGACTATCAGCCTTCATCAGTAGACTATCAGTGGAATATCAGCCTTCATAAAGCACATAAAACAGTTATTATCTCTGTGAAACCCCTGTTAGCCATTTAGCAATAAAGCTACAGTCACCAAGCCATAGACAAAAGCCCTGCCCATCACGCGAATCCGAAAATAAAGAGAAAGTGCCGTTAAAGTCGACAAATTAATAATTTGGCAAATAATTCGATTACTGATGTCCATGTATACACAGTCTGTGTGAAAATGAGCGCGTGCACAAATGGAAACTCCCATTTTTATGCAAAACCTTCCCTCTTTCCCCTTCCCCGACACTCCTACCTAAACAGAGCTGGACACGCCCACTTTACTGAGCTTTTCCAAACTAGAGGTGTGAAAATACCACGCTGAGACTGGGGGGTTTCGTGGCCCTTTAACACTCAAAATTGTGAGTTATGAATGTCAGTTTTGAGATACAAAGTTGGAACTTTTACTTTTTACTCTTGTACAAAGATCCAGACCTGATTATCTCGTTTAAGTATTTTTCCATATTTCTCCCATATTTTTTTATCTTTTCTATGAAAAGTGAAAGTAGCATCAAAGAGCTGATCTCAAATGAGGTGTAATTGCAAGAGCTGTTCGAGAGAATTATGCTTTCGCTTTAATTTGACTTGAAACAAATATTAAAATGGCTGCATTCACTCCCATTGCATTGAAGCTATGCGTCGACCGGTGGCCTTCCTGCGCAATCTCTGAACCAGTTCATTCATATATCGGTGCTGACTGAAGGACACACTCTATAGCAGGCATGGTCAACCCTGCTCCAGGAGATCGACCTTCCTACTGAATTCAGCTCCTACCCTGATCAAACACACCTGAATCAGTTAATCAGGGCCTGAAGAGCACTAGATAATTACAGGCAGGTGTGTTTGATATGGGTTGCAACTGAAATCTGCAGGATGGTCGATCTCCAAGAGCAGGGTTGGTCACCCCTGCTCTATAGTGATAAACACACTGTTGACTGTTCAGCTTCAGTACACGCGATTTGAAGAGGAGCAAAAGTGGACACTTTCGGATTTGGATGTGTTTTTAAATAGACAAATACACTTATTATTTTTTTAAACGTGTCCGTTCTGGCATGTTTTATTTTAAACACAAGTTTTGTCTTAAACGAGCACAAACAGTTACGAAAGTAACCGAATGCTTTCATTATGTAAGTGACACCTCTGCTATCAAACAGAACAATGTATTAATATGAGAGACTCGCTGCTCTTCACTAAAAAACTATAGTAACTTTATATAATACAGTGAATAAAGGTGTATGAGATTTTATGACTTGATTTAATTTCTGTATAGGCCATTGATTTTAATAGGCAAAACTTTTTATTTTAATTTCGATATGTTCTAATGTTTAGCTGCTCATAACTTTTAGAGAGAAGAGGGCAAAGACTGGACAAGGATGAATCTTTATAGTGTATATGTTTGCAAAATGTTCGTAAATGAAACCTGTCTGTTAGTAGGCCAATACTAAAGCATGTTATGAAGTTTCGTAGCAAGCCTTTGAGAAAGAAATGTGCTTATTCATGATTAAAATATCTCAAATTGTCAATCTTAAAGAAATGGTTTTCCAACAAGGCAACCCGGGGTGCTGAAATACAATTGGCTAAACTGGCATTGGGTTGGTAAAAACATTTTCAAAGCAGAATATCTGACTTCAGCATTGACGTCTGGCAGCTAGCTCTCAACAACTCTCACATGGTTGCCCATTGAAGCTAAGCCCGGTCAGTACCTGGATGGGAGACCACTTGGGAAAGCTAGGTTGCTGCCAGAAGTGGTGTTAGTGAGGCCAACAGGGGGCGCTCAACCTGCGGTCTGTGTGGGTCCTAATGCCCCAGTATAGTGAAGGGGACTCTAAATTGCTCAGTGAGCGTCGTCTTTTGGATGAGACATAAACCGAGGTCCTGACTCTCTGTGGTCGTTAAAATCCCAGAATGTTCTTCGAAAAAGTCTAGGGGTTTAATCCCGGCATCCTGGCCAGATCTGCCCACTGGCCTCTGTCCATCATGGCCTCCTAACCATCCCCATATCATAATTGGCTTCATCACTCTGTCTCCTCTCCACCAATCAGATGGTGTGTGGTGTGTGGTCTGGCGCAAAATGGCTGCCGTCGCGTCATCCAGGTGGATGCTGCACACTGGTGGTGGATTAAGAGTGTATTGTGTAAAGCGCTTTGAGTGTCCAGAAAGGCGCTATATAAATGTAAGGAATTAATTATTGTTTTTCAGTTAAACAAGTATGTTCACGTGGGATGTTTCTTAAATATCTGCACACATATTGTGGCATTTTTATGCTTTAGAAGAGTCAAAAACGTACATACAGTACCTTTAAAGAACGCTGAAAACTTGTAACCACTGACTTCCATAGCAGGAAAAACAAAAATGGAAGTCAATGGCTTCAGATTTCCAGCTTTCCGCAAAATAACTTCTTTTGTGTACAACAGAACAAACAGACCCATAAAAGGGTTGAAACAAGTAAAAGGATGAGTAAATAATGACAGAATTTTTATTTTTGGGTGAATTATCCCCTTAATCGTTATTTAAAATCTCCCAGTCAACAGTCTTTTCAGGATGCTGAATGAATATATGCCTGACAGGATTCAAGAGACCGATAAATCAGACCGATAGCCAGCCTATTGAAAGGGGTGGTCCTTTTTTTCTCAAAAAGTGGACCTTTCTGCAGTCATTCTCCTGAATTTCTATTAAATTATGAGGTCAAAATACTGCATTTTAGTGACATTACTATTTTTTTGCTGCATTAGCATGCCGGATGCTGATCATAACCACACTTTTTGATGCAACAAAAATATTTCCTACAATTTTGTCAAAGTACCATACTATTTTACCAGGTGTTTATTTAGAAATGTGCATTTAAACTGTAAGCTATTAGTTTTATAAATAATGTTGTAAGATTAGAATTCTAAATTAAACATTTTGAATATCTTACATTAAACTACAAATGTATTACCATGCATCTTTAAACAAAACAATTATAAATCTATTAAAACTTATTCAAAACCAACTGAAAACATTAAAAACTGTAGCCTGTAGGCAGGCCCGGATTAAGAATTTAAAGGCCCCTGGGCACATTGTCTTGTTGGGCCCCCTACCCAGCTGCACCCCGATAGTTGAATAAAAAAATGAGAACAATGTAATTTTTTTTAAATAAAATGAATCTATAATGTATTGCCTACATTTTTAAAAAATAAATCATATACATATAAATGATACTTATATTTATATTCTACAGAGATTTTACTTATTTTAAAAAGATTTAAAGCACACTTTGATAAAAAAAATACTAATAAACTTAGTGAAACTTAATGGTTTTAGTATGCTTCTTCAAGTTCACTGAAGCAGTACTAAATATATATATTTTAAAGGGTATCTGTTGTAAATGCAAATTAGTTATACTAAGGTGTCATTAACATTTAACACCAGGTGGAAAATAACTCTTTATAAAATATTTAAAATAACTATTTACAGTAGATGCTGTTTTATACACATATGAAATAAGCTAAACCTTATTAAATACCCACAAGCCACTTGTGAATTTCTATCACATTTTCATTATTTTCATTTTTAAACAAAAATATTTCCTTTCTATTAAAAATAAATGTATTTCCAATCTGATATGCAGTGGGGAAAAAAGAAGAATGAGTTCAACAGACGCTGGATTTGAACCGTTGATCGATCACGTCAAAATATTTTGCCATGCGATTTACGCATGTTATCAATTGCGTTCTTTAGTTTTGTTGCCTCTGTCAATCAAACATTGCTGGGCAGAAATCGCTTAAAGCTTATTCCAACGATGTGCATTATTTGCACTTAGCCTAAATAACCCCCCCTCCCCTCGCAGGGGCCCCAAGTGCGCACGGGCCCCTGGGCCTGTGCCCATAATGCCCATTGGTTAATCCGGCCCTGCCTGTAGGTAAATAACAAACAGGTCAGCTCATTTCCTCAGTCAGAATTTGTCAATTTCAATAAATAAAAATCTAATTTGTCCGAAAGCCTTCTTCTATCGGTTATTTTCACAATTTATGACGGAATACTGTCAAAAATGGGACAAATTAGCTCATGGAAGACCCATATTCTGGACCCCATTGGCTACAGGCATGTAAATGTTACCAATTTCACTGTCTCGTCATCATTCTGGCTCACCCCATGCAGTGTGACTTTCCGGTTCACAACCATACGCCATAAACCTCCAGTGAAACAAGACAGAACAGGTGTCTGTGAGAAAACTGTTGCCTTTTTTCCAAATAAAAGTCACACTCGGAGAATGTGAGTTCATGTATGAAGAGCCTCCCCTCATCCGTGCAGAATCGCGCCTAATCATTTGCCTTATATGGAAACATCAGTCCTGCCTCAAAGGCGCGGCGAGCCAATCAGAGCCCAAGAGGGGCGGGGCTTGTTTTTTAAGGCTGAAGCCAGAGCGAAGTGCAGCAGCGGGGCATTAAAGCACCTGAGAAACACGCTTTAACACGCACTGCTGCGCACTAACCAGGGAAAGTTGCACAGGCTACGTGCGGCGCTGGATTCATCACCAAATGGCTCACTCTGTACCAAACAACACCCTGGACATGTTATTCCTGGATATCCAAAGCTGATATTTGAAGCTGGAGTTTTTATTATATGTATTTTTTTAAATTTACCACCTGTCAAGTGTATCACTAATATGCGATTTTTAACGGACCGGTTTGATTTCCACACTGGAGATTTTGGATACGCGTTAAATGTCAAACAGGAGCAACTGGCACGGTGTTCAAAGTGACTCAACAACCCCTCTGGAATAAACTTTCCTGCAGCTGAGAGAGTGTGTGTGTTTGACAGAGAGAGAGAGACGCATTTGGATGTGCGCGCATGATGAGCTCGCGCCTGCTGCTGCTGGTGCTCGCGGCGCTCGCGGCGTGCCTGCGGTCCGGTCGCGCGCAGGTAAGCTTCACCTGATTGACGTCACGCTCGGTTTCTCTTTAATTTCTGAGTCTCATTTGACAATAGCTGCATTCACCGGCCACTTATGACCATCTTGATTGCGAGGATGAAATTTAAGCAAACTGTAACGAATTCCCTCATAAGCACGCCTGACTGCGCGTTGGCCCGATAAAACGGAGAAACCGCACTCGATTCTGTGCTCAATCTGACTGTATTTGTTTGTGTCTGCAATCCTAAACTCAAACAAAGGCACAGTTAGCGTTGCCAGCATTAATGTGCGTTGGACGGCTTCCCAGATGCACCACTGCCAAAACACATCACTCAGTTCAGGAGCATCACTGTCACTGTCTAAACCCCAATTATGTTTTCAATTTAGCGCGACTGTACGCCTTTAGACGTATTAAAATAGTGCTGGGAGTTAGGATGTCCTCTGTAGGGTTTCAGGGATCTTTGTATTTGTATTTTAAGTGTTATCCCAGACTTGTGGGAAAGTCACACCATGTGTTCATGTATGCGCATATATGTTACTGCAGAAATGTGTTTAAACTGTAACAACAACAGAAGTGGCGAAAGGGATAATGTCCATTTTATATATTTGGTTTTGGGAGTTCTGGCAACAATAAAACTGATTTTAGATATATTTAGGTGATAAGTTTATATTTAACAATACGATTATTGGCATCAATTGCCTCATCAATGTATAATGCACGTTTTCTGCATTCAAAAATTTTTGTGTAATAAATCGTTCAGCTATTATTATTCATAACACTGTAAAAAATAATGCTGGGTTCCACATAAATCCTTCATGTTGTCCCAACACAAATTGATTACGTTAAATTAGTCGTTTTTGCGAATTGAAGTGGATTGAACATAAAGCAATTTAGTTGTCCCAACTAAAACTTAAAAATTGTGTTGTTCAGCAATTATTATCAGTGTACACTGTAAAAAGAATGCTGGGTCCCACATAAATCCTTCATGTTGACCCAACACAAAACGATTAAGTTAAATTAATCGTTTTTACAAATTTAAGTGGATCGAACATAAAACAATTAAGTTGTCCC
>CAIGQQ010029665.1:202166-221821 GCA_903798035.1 Danio albolineatus
AATTAAGTTGTCCCAAATAAAACTTAAGAATTGTGTTGTTCAGCTATGATTATTCATGCACACTGTAACAAAAATGCTGGGTCTCATAAATCCTTCTTGTTGACCCAACACAAATCAATTAAGTTGAATTAGTCGTTTTTGCGAATTTAAGTTGATTGAACATAAAACAATTAAGTTATCCCTAAATAAAACGTAAGAATTGTGTTGTTCAGCTATTATTATTCATGCACACCGTAAAACAAAAATAATATTAATGCTGGGTTCCACATAAATCATTCATATTGTCACAACACAAATTAAGTTAAATTAGTCGTTTTTGCGAATTGAAGTGGATTGAACATAAAGCAATTAAGTTGTCCCAAATAAAACTGAAGAATTGTGTTGTTCAGCTATTATTATCAGTGTACAATGTAAAAAGAATGCTGGGTCCCACATAAATCCTTCATGTTGACCCAACACAAAACGATTAAGTTAAATAAATCGTTTTTATAAATTTAAGTGGATTGAACATAAAACAATTAAGTTATCCCTAAAAAAAAGCAATGTAAGAATTGTGTTGTTCAGCTATTATTATTCATGCACACTGTAAAAAATAATTCTGGGTTCCACATAAATCTTTCATATTGTCCCAACACAAATTGATTAAGTTAAATTAGTCGTTTTTGCGAATTGAAGTGGATTAAACATAAAGCAATTTAGTTGGCCAAAAAAAAAAACTGAAGAATTGTGTTGTTCGGCTATTATTATCAGTGCACACTATAAAAAGAATGCTGGGTCCCACATAAATCCTTCATGTTGACCCAACACATGTTAATATATTTTTACAAATTTAAGTGGATCGAACATAAAACAATTAAGTTGTCCCAAATAAAACTTAAGAATTGTGTTGTTCAGCTATTATTATTCGTGCACACTGTAAAAATAAATGCTGGGTCCCACATAAATCCTTCATGTTGACCCAAAACAAATCGATTAAGTTAAATGAATTGTTTTTACAAATTTAAGTGGATCGAACATAAAGCAATTAAGTTGTCCCAAATAAAACTTAAGAATTGTGTTGTTCAGCCATTATTATCCGTGCACACTGTAAAAAGAATGCTGGGTCCCACATAAATCCTTCATTTTGTCCCAACACAATTCGATTATTCATTCATTCATTCATTCATTTTCTTTTCGGCTTAGTCCCTTTATTAATCTGGGGTCGCCACAGCGGATTGAACCGCCAACTTATCCAGCATATGTTTTACGCAGCAGCTGCAACCCATCAGAGCTGCAACCCATCTCTGGGAAACATCCATACACACTCATACACTACGGACAATTTAGTCTACCCAATTCACCTGTATCACATGTCTTTGGACTGTGGGGGAAACCGGAGCACCCGGAGGAAACCCACGCAACCACGGGAAGAACATGCAAACTTCACACAGAAATGGCAACTGACTCAGCCGAGGCTCGAACCAGCGATTATTATTCATGCACACTTAAAAAAAAAAATTGCTGGGTTCCACGTAAATCCTTTGTATTGTCCCAACACAAATCGATTAAATTAATAAATTTTTACAAATTGAAGTGGATTGAACATAAAAAAATTAAGTTGTCCTCAAAAAAAACGTAAGAATTGTGTTTTTTAAACTCATTTTAAATAAGTACAAGATGCAAAAGTCATTTTTTGAGTGCATCTCAATTCAGTGATTTAATTTCAACTGTTTTATCCATCCTGCTCTCTAAATATATCAGTTTTGGCCATCAAACATCATCTGTCATTTAATAGGCCCAGCAGAATCATTCATGCATCTTGATTTGGGTTGCAAATATTCTCACGTATGCGTCTTGACCTTTAAGTCTTTATCACATGCACATCAATTACCATCCACACACACACACACACACTATAAAACCTAAATCCCCTTGTGATATTTCTGTAATCCGCCTTTTAATATAACCATTGCATCATCACCAAACATGCAGATAACCCAACTTTATGTTAGGTTTACCCTCTGAAAACCGAGCGCTCCGATTCAGACTTTTATAGGGAGTTTAAAAGGTCACAGCTGAGGGGATTGCACTCGTCCAGCTGATGCTTCATAAGTCTTGTGTTTAAGTTATATAAGAGAGAGAGAAATAATCTAGGCGGCACGGTAAAGACGTGTGGATGGAATCACATAAGATGATTTGGCTTCGGGTCTCTCTGGGGCATTACGCATGTGTCACGGCCTGAGGGCTTAAAAAAAAAGAAGAGAAATTGCTTTTGCAGTCATGACTCAGGAATCGAGCAAATGAAAGATGAGCCGAACCACCTCATCTAATCAAATGTGCATCGAATTTATGACTCAGTTTTGGAAAATAGAAGCTGAGTCGATGCTTATTGAGCTTATCCTCTCATATGCTAGTTTTACTCGCAGTTAAAGTAATGCAATGGTGTGGACGGAGATATTTTTTGTGGCTGATCGTAATGATTATTATGCATTTGTTGGGGTTTCTGTTTTAGAGACAACAGTTATGGTATGAGGGCAGCATGGTGGCTCAGTGGTTAGCACTCTGGCCTCACAGCAAGAAGGTCGCTGGTTTGACTCCTAGCTGGGCCAGTTGGCATTTTTGTGAGGAGTTTGCGTGTTCTCCCCATGTCTGCAGGGGTTTCCTCCGGGTGCTCAGGTTTTCCCCACAGTCCAAACACGTGCGCTATAGGTGAATTGGATGAACAAAGTTGGCCATAGTGTATGAATGTGTGTGAATGTGAGAGTGTATGGGTGATTCCCAGTACTGGGTTGTTGCTGGAAGGGAATCTGCTGCTTAAAAAATATGCCTGAATATTTGATAGTTCATTCCGCTGTGGTGACCCCTGATAAATAAGGAACAAAGCCGAAGGAAAATAATTTGGATTATGTCATGAAATTAATGGTCCCCATTCATACTGATCTGCAAAAATGACTAGTAATGCTGTAATTTGCATGCCAGGCATGTAGATGCCGATCAGCTTGTAAAAAAATGCATAATTACTGTCCTGCGCTCCACCATTGTTGCTTTGAGTGATAATACGGAATCAGAATTACAAATGTGCTAGATGTCACCATTTTTTTCCAAAAAATCATATGATATAGTTCACACAGAGATTTGTTAAAGATTTGAAACTTTTTACGTTTTCCATGTCCCCAAAATAGCAATTTCTTGCCGTGAAAGGGATAGTTAGCAAAGGATGCTAGAACCCTTGTTGTAGGCTGCCGAAATCTCAGTCCTGTTAGCAAATCGCTACCGAAGGCTACCGAAATCTCAGTCCCGTTAGCAAATCGCAGTCCTGATTTTCCTTTTGCATTCACACAGAGCAGAATTCTGGGAATTTACTGTTAATGTTACAACTTTTTATTCCAAAAAATAGCCAGAACTAATTTATGGTAATTTAAAAAAAGAGAATTTATCTTAAATTTTCTAGTAAAAGTACACACTCTCTGACAAAAGTCTATCCAAATTTTAGGAACAACAAATAATTCTAGTGCAAAGGCCTCTAGATTCATCTTCAATGCCTCCTCCTTCATCTTACCCCAGACATGCTCAATAACGTTCATGTTTGGTGACTGGGCTGGCCAATCTTGGAGCGTCTTTAGCTTCTTTTAGGAACTTGATGTGGAAGCTCAAGTATGAGAAGGAGCGCTATCCTGCTGAAGAATTCGCCCTCCCCTGTGGTTTGTAATGTAATGGGCTGCACAAATGTCTTGATACCTCAAACTGTTGATGTTGCCATCCACTCTGCAGATCTCCCACATGCCCCCATACTGAATTTAACCCCAAACCATGATTTTTTTCTTCGCCGAACTTGACTGATTTCTGTGAGAATCTTAGGTTCATGCGGGTTCCAATAGGTCTTCTGCAGTATTTGTGGTGATTGGGATACAGTTCAACAGATGATTCATCAGAAAAATCTATCTTCTGCCACTTTTCCAAATAGTCAATTAGAAGTCAAGTTATTATTTGTTGCTCTTACAACTGGGATAGACGGCAAGACTTTTGTCAGGTAGTGTATATGTATGAAAGTGCTTATGAACCAGTGTCCATATTTACGGCTTCACCTGTGTGTGCATTTTAATCGAAACAGTAAATAATTTGTGTAAAAACAGTTAGCTCAGTTGACTCCAAGTTTCTAAAAGGGCATGATAGGCAACATATCAATTACTAAATCAAATTATTTTAAAATTGCGCTGCTCTCGGTTGCCTACATTGATCATTATTAAAATAAACCGCAGTGTCTGCATCCTTTGAAATACACTCTCGTGAGAATCACCAGCAGATTCAATGTGTGATTTATACTGAATTATGTGAGGGGAATCACACAGAAGCTGCTACGTTTGGATAATTTATCACCCTGAATCAAAATATGGTAAATTGTGTTGCATAAAGAGACTTATTTAGCATATTAAACCCCTTAGCAACCGTTTTCAACCTGTGTTGGAAAAAAATCCATTTTTGTCATGCAAGATGGCATTTTTATGTAAATGTATGGACATACGAATAAGAAAAAATGTGTACACCCTAATGAAAATGTTGCTATGCTTATAGATATAAAGGTAGAGGCTCAGGTATTATCACTCCCATTGGCTTTCTATGGGATTGCAGTCTCACGCTAATTTGCCCTGTTCAGTAAATCTGGCTCATAATCCCCTCTATGATTACCAAAGCTTGGTCAGACTGTTCTTTTTAAAACATAAATCCCGCTTTTCATCCTCCTTTCAGTGCATCTGTTTCAGTGACCTGTGTGTTTGTACTGTATGCGCAGGTGTGGGTGTCACTCCATGGATACAGTATTCCTTTATGTCTGAACTCGATTATGGCTGAATGCCATGTGGTTCGCCCTCTAAAGTTTCATGTGTGTGTGCGTATAGCAGTCCAGGTCCGTAATTATACCCTATTCCTCCTTAACTTTTGCCCTGGATGAACTATTGGCATTCCTGGATCAAATGAGTCACGGCATTTGGCAAACGGGAGTGATGTCATCCTAATGGGATCAGTATATGTGTTACAGGGCTCCACACACATGGACTTGTGTGTGTGTAGGTGACGTACTGCTTTAGTGCTTCGCATCTGTGGATCCTTCCTTCAGCTTAGTCTTTATTTCAGTGGTCACCACAGCAGAACGAACCGCCAACTATACCAGCATATGTTTTATGCAGCGGATGCCCTTCCAGCTGCAACCTAGTACTGGAAAAACCTGTGGATCCATCATGAACTTTACTTAAGTTGATGAGTGCTGGGGTTTCACCGCACAAGTAGAGGCCCTCTTGATTTAGTGTATCTATTTTAGTGGTCAAAGGGCTGTTTTCAACAATGATAAGTGTAATTATCGTGTTAAAACTTACATCAATTGCGCTAATTGTGTAGTGGATTGGTGTAGATGCTAATATACAGTTGTTGTTATTATAATTATCACTCGTGATGTGAACGGGCCTTTAGTCAGTGCACCAGAAACAGACATCATTTAGTTTTTAGCATGATTGTTATCAACATGACTTACTTTTTGGTTCAGTGAAACCGGCTGTTGCTATTGTAAAGGTAAATCTCCTTGTTGTGATGGTTCGCTCAGCAACATTCTCCATAAACTAGAACAACTGATCTGAAATATAAAAATTAATGTAGAAGTTTAAAGAAGCAGTTTACGTATGTTCGTATAGTGCTTCGTGTCACATTGAGATGCGTAACATTGAATTGCGCATTTCAGATTTTAAAGGTGCCCTATAATGAACATCTGGGTATACCAAGGCATAGTAGAACAATAAGAGATCAGTATATGGAAATGGACATACCGTAAGCCTCAGAGACCATTGTTTAAATTGTTTATATCAGAACGGAGCTCATTAATATTCACGACACAATCCACATATGGTCAATTATAGACCTTCTGATTCTAGGGGAATTTTTCTGGAGTAATAAATGAGCATATACAACCATTTTTGGAGATATTTGGACTTATCAAAACCTACTATGTAGATATCAGAGAACAATTTAACTTATTAAACCAGTGCAGTATATGGCATCTTTAACGACACATGAAATCAAGTTTGCATGGCTACTAAAATTCACCTTCTAAATGTTTGCAAAAGAGAACGGCTCTTTTGCAATCGTACAATTTTGCATGTATTCATGCTTGAGGCTATTGAGAATTTGTCACTTAGTTGTGTTATTATTTATTCATGTTCCCATAGAACACAATTGGGTTTCAATGAATTGCTATCTGAATTTATCAATGTGTTAGCCTGATTTCATGCATTGTTAAATTCTGAAATATGTAATGCTGGTTTCAACCAAACACAGAGAACCATCACTCTCTCTAGTTTACTCAGGGGATGTTTTTAACCCCATGCAAATATTTTGCTTGATTATTTTGTGTCTTTCTAATGGCGATAATTCGCCTTTAATGTTTGCATTGACTTTGTAAGTAATTCATAATTTCTTGTGAAACCAAAGGAAACTGTTTAATATTGTATCTTTTAATATGGCATTTGTAAAATTGCTGTTTCAACCGATATGCACAAGGAAATGTAGCTATTTTGGGACATTGGAAAATAGCTTGTATGATGTATGTTGTATGTAAAACCATGTATGAAATTCCATCTCAATGGGGCAGGAGGAGATTGAATGAATTAGGGAATACACTGAAAGCTTGAATTAATTTATAAAATTCCATAATTTTTTTTGTTCTAATCATTATAATATACAAATGTTCTTTCTGAATGAGCTGCTTTTCTCATTTTAATAAATTATCAAAACTAATATCTTTTTTTTTTCTTCAAATGCTGACATAGATATTCAGGCGTAGGGTGTATTGGAGGTCAGCTAGTTAAAGATATTTGAGTCTTGTTAGCACGTCTGCTTCAGGTTCAAATCTTGCTCAGAGCAAGGTGAATAGATCCCGTGGTATTTCAGGAGCTGCTATCTTTATTTTCCTTGTTAGCAGACATGCCCTCAGTTCTATGAAGCAGTAGTTGAAACGCTCTTGAAGTGGTGAAAGAGGAACCGGAGGGGTTACGTTGGTGCTGTGACCCAGATGGGAGTGAGGTTTATCGGAATGAGTGTATTACAGCACAGCTAGTAGGAACTGTGTAAATAAACTTAGCAACTGAAGCTAGAAACTGTGGTCTTAAGGATCTTGTTTGCACACCCACCTCACATGCTGGAAACAGCAGTTTAAAATCACTCTTGGAGGGGGTGTGTAAAACCTAAGGGGTTGCGTTCGTGCCGTGACCTGGATGGGAGTGAGGTTTAGCAGTATGAGCGTATTTGAGGACAGCTAGTAGGAGCTGTGTAAGTAAACCTAGCAACTGATGCTAGCAACTGTGATCTTAAGCATCTTGTTGGCACATCCACCTCACGTGCTGGAAACGGCAGCTCAAAATCCTTCTCAGAGGGGGGTGAGTAGAACCTAAGAGATTACGGTGGTGCCGTGACCCAGATGGGAGTGAGGTTTAGCTGGATGAGTATGAGCGCATTTGAGGACAGCAAGTAGGAGCTGTGTGAGTAAACCTATCAACTGATGCTTGCAACTGTGATCTTAAGCCTTGTTGGCACACTCACCTCTCATGTTGGAAGCAGCAACTCAAAATCACTCTCAGGGAGGTGAGTAGAACCTAAGCCAATGGTCTTAAACTCAGTTCCTGGAGGGCCACAGCTCTGCAGAGTTTTTCTCTAACCCTAGTCAAACACAGCTGATCCTCATTCAACTTATCAAGGTGTTCAAGACTACTAGAGACTATTAACCATGTGTAAGTTCGAGGTTGTTGGCGCTAAACTGTGCAGAGTGGCCCTCCAGGAAGTGAGTTTAAGACCACTGACCTTAGGGGTTACGTTGGTGCCGTGACCCGGATAGGATTGAGGTTTAGCGGGATGAGTATACTGGAGGACGGCTAGTAAGTAAACCTAGCAACTAATGCTAGCAACTGTGATCTTAAGCACCTTGTTGGCACACCTACCTCCCATGCTTGGAACGGCAGCTCAAAATTACTCTTGGAAATGGGCAAGTTGAACCTTGGGGGGTTACCCTGGTGCTGTGACCTGTTGAAAGTGAGGTTTAGGGGTGTTAGTGTAACAGCGTTCAGCCAGCTAGTAGGAGCTGTCCGAGTAAACCCCACTCACGGGTACTCCTAAGAAGCACCAGCAACTGTGGTTATTGGCTGTGCTCTTTATGTCTTTGTTAACATGTCTGTGTCCCATGACGTAATGGAGAATGAGTCTTTTGAGTAGAGCCGAAGAGGCTTACAGCAAATTTAAGATGCAGGCCCAATCCCAATTCTATTTTTGTACCCCTACCCCTTGGCCCTTCCCCTTCCCCTTGGCCCTTACAACCGAGGTTTAAGGGGAAGGGCTTTAAAACTTACCCTAAGAATTGGGACAGCACTTCAACACCTGCACACCTCATCATATGTCATCGCGATCTCTTGCTTCATATGAGATCAGACGATCACGACTGCTGGAGTTATTCCAGTTGTGTTATTTTTTGGTGTTTATCTTCAGGAAATCACTGAAGGCGTATATTATGTTATCATAACGATCTAATGTGGCAATAAGATCGTAACTATACTGTGTATTTACTCCGTGGCCATATTTATCTATGTAAACACACGAAAACAACATTAACATTATAGCAGACACTGTAAAAAGCTCATTCCCAGCCACTAGACATTACTGACAGGGTATTCCAGTGTCATCGTGTGTCAGAATGTTCTGGGACGGCTGTAGATGAGTTATGATTTTGGATTATAGATAACGAAACTTAGTTTTTTTTTTTTTGCGTTCTTATTTTTTTAAAGCATGACGGTAAAACATGAACGCGGTTATGAATATATTAAAACGTGTTTGTTTGTCGTAAAAATTCGTAATAATGACAAAAAATAGTAATTTGTGGATCTCCTTACTTCCGGGTTCAGCTGTCCTGCTGCTGTGGCAGGTGCATTCTGGGACATTTTCTTACCCCTCCGTTTTAAGTGTGGTCCTGAAAAATCTTCGTTCGGAGGGGTGTATACCCCTTGCCCTTAGCCCTACGCCTTCAAGCTAAAGAGAATTGGGACACCACTACATCTTGACGTGAATGCGCAAAATGAGGGGTAGGGGTAAGGGCTAAGGGGTAGAATTGGGAATGGGCCGTATTTTACTCTGAAACTTGAACAGAAATTAAAACAGAAAAACGCTCAGTTGTCTGTTGATGATATTTATTGCACACTTTGGAAGTGAACCGCAGAGATACAATACCTAAGTTGTTTAAAAAGTCCTGACTGCAATAAACTGTGTGCAACCGTAAATTTGAACACATTTATGAGGAACTCTGCGGGAGTGTGATTTTTGATTGGTCACTAGCTTGTGGCAATATGTTTATTTATATATTTATTTTCCCACTGTGTGCCTGCCACATGACACAGGCCACATCACACACACACAAACACACACACACAGTGACCTGATTATGAGTAATGCAGCTTAATAAGGGACAGAGATAAAAAATAAACACAAAGGACTGGTGGTGCCGTCCACACATGCTCTAACTCCGAAACACGCATCTCTGTTATTGTACTTAGATATTTATGTGTATTGTATTGATAGCACATGCACCTGTTTTTGACCCAAACAGGTGTATTTCTATTGTTCAGGACCTGTTTTTGACCATCTCTTTCTGTTCTTTCTTCATCAGGGGGACCCTCTTCCTCCATCTCTGGTGGATTTAGTAATGAACAGCCCAATTTCAACTGTAGACGATCTGAAGAAACTTCTGGATGTAGAATCCGTAGGTAAAGCTGATCCCATACCAGTCCCAAATACACTACACTAAATATATGTACAGTCAAGCCCCAGAGGTATGAATAATTTAGGGCTTGACTGTATATAATTTCAAGCTTGACTGTGTGTATATATATATATGTGTACATGCTTTGGCCGCGTTGCCCTCTTCATATCATCTTTGTCCATTGAAACCCCATATCAGCAGTACTTCAAACTAGCCAGCGTCTCGTCACTTCTGGAATGTGTGTGTTTTCTGGGGTGTGTTGAGTGGGAAGGTGAGGCAGGAAAGACTGAGGGGTCTGGAATGCCGTGTGTGTGTGTACATGTGTGTGCGTATGCATGTGGATAATGGTAATATTTACATGAATGGGCCGTGTATAGCCACTCACAGGCACAATAGCAGTGACCTTGAGCCCAGTCCAGCTCTAAGTTTACAGAAGGGACACAAACACAAGGCTACGCTATTGTTCCCAACATCGGAATCCTGTGTGTGTGCCTGTGTGAGTGTGCGTTTTAGCCAGATTCAACAATGTTATGACCCTCGCTACAACAACTGTAGCACCAGACGAATGTCGCTCATGGATATAAAGGGCTTGAGCTGATTTACGGCAAGGTGTCGGGACAGTGGAATCAAGAGGATTCAAATGGCAATCCCAGACGCAGCAGGTCTTATGTATGAGGCATAAGTTAAACAGAGCGGCGCAACAGAAAAGTCGCATACAACAATGGCTAAAGTGGGTGAGCTAAAATTTGATTGGCTGGAGAATGGTAGTCATGCGTAAAAGTTTGAATTTCAGCAATTAGGATTTGCATGTCTATCAAACTGCTCGTATATTGAGTGTGTGGTTCTTTCTAAGACACATTTTCACCAAACATGTTTACAGCATGACCGATAACTGTATTGCTAACTTTATTAGCATGTACGGCACAGTATGTTAATGTTCTATCATACCCGTAGCCAGGGGGGGTTGGACGACCCACGCCCCCACGACCAAAAGGTCCAGAATTTGTCCTTTTAAATATTTGATGTACTTTTAAAAAATATATATTTTATAATAAAGTGTCATTTTAAATAACTATGGCTACTTATTCGAATTCCGTTGAGCCTCAAAGCTACAATACTGTGATGCGAGTCATGTGACATAATCCAGTGAGTGGTAACGTTTGAAGATGCGACATCCTCATCCATACTGAGTAACGATATGGGTCGAAACGACCAACAGAGACAGAAGAGAAAGCATGCAGCAGGATCATTGTCGCAAAATATTGAACATATGTTAGTAAGGCTAACGTCCTGTTTATTGGGCATTATTGATTTGTCCCGTGATCTCCCGTTCTTAATTTTTGCCATTATAATTTTTGGAAACAACTGTCCAATGAAGGCTTTAATACCAAGAAGACCCCTCAGCTGTCACTTCCCAACAAAAGGCGCTAATCCTGTCATGTCCATGTTTTTGAGGCTGTTTATACACCTTATTCGTCTATTCTGATTGGATATAAATTTGATCGCTCGGACAACTTCAGAAGGTGGTATGCAACGCATTCCAGATGAAACTGGACAGGTCTAATTATTAGTTTTTAGGCTAAATTAATTTAAATAAAATAAATTATGGCGCCACGGTGGCGTAGTGGGTAGCACGTTCGCCTCACATCAAGAAGGTTGCTGGTTCGAGCCTTGGCTGGGTCAGTTGGCATTTCTGTGTGGAGTTTGCATGTTCTCCCCGTGTTCGTGTGGGTTTCCTCCGGGTGCTCCGGTTTCCCCCACAAGTCCAAAGACATGTGGTATAGGTGAATTGGGTTGGTTAAATTGTCCGTAGTGTATGTGTGTAAATGAGTGTGTATGGATGTTTCCCAGAGATGGGTTGCAGCTGGAAGCGCATCCGCTGCGTAAAACATATGATGGATAAGTTGGCGGTTCATTCCGCTGTGGCGACCCCAGAATAATATAGGGACTAAGCCGAAAAGAAAATGAATTAATGAATGAATAATCATGACCTGGAGAAAATCTGACCTGGCCTGTTTAAAGAAACACCTGTAGGTGTGCTTTTACAGCCACATAAGTGCAAAAAAAAAATATATATATATACATATTTACTATAAGCATAAAACATGTGTTAACGAACAAAAAGCCTGAGTAAGAATTGCGCATGCGATATTATATGAAAATATTTGAATGAAAATCTCTGTTTGAATATAAATCATCTATTAAATATTCAAACATGTGGTGCTTTGATGAACAGTCACTAAAATATCTGAATATATATATTTTTTAAAAGCTCTAAAAGTTATAGTTAAAAAAATAATTGATATCAGTTTTGTGCGGATTGATTATCACAACATATTGCATTATTGAATTTCGCCATATGTCTCTACGGGACGTCCACATAAAAATGAAAAAATAACACGTAGTGTGTGTTTGGACAGACAAAATGTGCACATGATATTAGTAAACAACTTGACAAAGTTTCTGCTATAAGCATGTTCATGATTCCAGAAGACAGGCTAATCCAGCACAAAATAATTCATAAAATGTCACCAAAATGCTGTATTTAAACTTCTGAATCAAATACAAAATATGAGGAACAAATGCAAAAAAAAAGGTCCACTTTTGATTAAATTGCTGAAGCTTACAGGATGTTTTATTCTAATTATTTTACCCTTTTTTTTGCATCATTGTACTGACAGGGAACTGATCGGCGCTGACCAAACTGAGTACATGGATTCTGATTGGCTGTCAAATTTTTTTTGGTGTATTATTATCATTTAGTTTTTCAGAAAGTAATTTAAACTACATCATTCCTTTGTGTCTGTCATTAATGACAAACAATAATGAGAACAATAATTGTATAACCTAGATGAAAAAACACTACAACATTAATTGTAATAATAGTAAACAATGTAGTGTTTTGGAACCACTAGAGTGATGTACATGAATTAACCTGTTGTGGTAATACTATAGTTACAATAATAATACAACCACTGTAGTAAACAAATTACCCAATACTATATGTTATATGTTTTAGAATACTACAATACAGCAATTTACTATAGTAAAAACTAAATGCTCTGCCCGTGTTCGCATGGGTTTTTTCTGGGTGCTCAGGATTCCCCAACAGTCCAAAGACATGCGCTGTAGGTGAACTGAAGAAACTAATTGGCTGTAGTGTGTGTGTGTGTGTGTGTGTGTGTGTGTGTGTGTGTTAGAGTGTGTGTGTATATGTATGGGTGTTTCCCAGTACTGGGTTGTGGCTGGAAGAGCATCTGCTGCGCAAAACATGTTCTGGAATAGTTGGTGGTTCATTCCGCTGTGGTGACCTCTGAAATAGAGACCGGAAGTCGAAGGAAAATGAATGAATGAATGAAAAACTAAAGTATATAACACTATATGATACAGTTTATCAAATTATTACAGTAAAATAGAGTAATATACAGTATATACAGTAAATACAGTAATATACAGTAAAATCTAATGTATGCTGTAAAATACACATTAATATAATACACATTCAAAACACTATTGCATTTAATTTAAATTACTATATTATTTTTTTCATGCGTCAACATAAATGCATGTTAATGTTCTTTTCATTAGTGCGCACTGCAGTTTTGCCACTTTAAATCTTCAGGCTCATCAAAGTAGTGTGGATTCTGATCGGCTGTCAGTTTTCACACCATTTTTCAGCTAGAAAGCACTTCTGAAAGTGATCACAGCAATGTTGTCTCTCTGTATTATCCCTCAGCAATATTGTTCATTATTAGGTAGCAAAATACAAGCTTAAAATAGTTCAATCTAATTACAAATTACCTATTTTACGCAGTATTTATGTGTACAGTAGAATTCATTGCTAGCCTGGGTAGTCCATAAAGCACTGTGAGCTAGCAACAAGCTAGCATGAAATAAATGTAATTACAAATGGAGTTTAACACAGTATTCATACTGCTAATTTTAGCCTATTTTGTGTTTAACATGGTTAGCGTAGCAACAACATGGTTAGCGTAGCAACTAGCTAGCATTAAATAGTTAATTCAATTGCAAGTGCACATTCGTACACAATAGTTGTAAATAATTTAAGTTTTTGCTAATTAGCTTAGTACATTGTTAGCTTAGCATCATGCTAAGAAATGGTTACATCACTTTGCAAACAGTTTGTTGTACACAATAGTTATCTGTGTTGTTTGTTACTGTTTTAGTTGTGATGTAGAGTTCACTTCAAGGCCCGTTCGAACCAAGAATGATCAAATCAAATCACTTTTATTGTCACATCAGCAGCAGCACGTGTGCTATGTTGAGTGAAAAGCTTAGGTGCTGTCTCCAGACAGTGCAAAATACAGATAGTGCAAATACAACGACAGTGCAAAATACAGACAGAAAATGTTCAAGAATGTATCAAATGTATCAAGAATAATAACTGTAATGTTAAATAATATATTACCTTTTAAAACAAGGGACAATAACTTTCACAAGCGCTTCAGTTTTGTCATCTAACACTTTAAATACTGAAGTTTGTCAAAGTATGGTGCTTTTTGTCTTGATTCTACTCCAAATGTCCAATCTTGAATCAAGAAGAATTTTCTAGACAAGCAAAAACGTTTTCAGAAATAATACATCAAATTTAAGTGAGTTTTTATTTAAAACAAGCTAAATAATCAGCCAATGGGGTAAGCAATATGATCTTGTTTTCACTTTGAAATAAGATTATTTTGCTTTACCCATTGGCGGATTATTTAGATTAATGTTAGTAAAAACTCACTTAAACTTGACATATTATTTCTGAAAACGACAATATTTTTTTTGTTTGTCTAGAAGATGCTTCTTGATTTGAGAAGTTTGAGATATGTGGACATGAATTTTTCGCAGTGTGTATGAACCTAATGCTACCTATTTATGCTACCCAAAGTGCTGACTGTCAGTGTTTCATATTTTAAATTCCTTTCTTTGTTTTGTCTTTCGTTTTCAGAGGAAGATGATGAGAAGCCTGAGACCGAGATGCACTCGAACGGAACACACAAACGTCTTCCCAGAAGCCTTAGTAAGTCCGCTGCAGCGTTCCCTCCCTTCCTCTCTTTGTCTGGCTGTCTCTTTTCCACACTCCCGTCTCTTCATCTTTGTCCTCCAGCGGAATTTGAATGTATGTTCCAGTCTGTGGCGATTATTTTGAGACACTGGCATCTCCATTCCACAATGGTGTTGTGGCTTTGTTGCAGTGCGTTTTGTGCGAGTGTGTGAGATGTGAGCCTGGAGTCTGCTGTTGCGTCTCTGTGATTGATTCTGTCTCGTCCAGTCTCGCCACATGTCCTTAGGTCACCCTCAAACACACACACACACAAGTTTCAAAGCTCAATTTGAACCACCCACGCTTCTCTCGCACATGCACTCGAACCCTTATGTTCTTTTCAACTCTCTCTGAGTGCTCACTTTCAGTCAAGTGCGCCTCGCATCTGCAGATTGTACACACTGACAGCACTGAGAGGGTGAATTATAGTGAGTGTCTGAAGTCTCGTCTGTCTAGATCATTTTAGTGACGGATGCTCTCGACGCACTGCTTCATTAATCTTCGAAATCTTTTCAGAATCTTTTGTTTCGAATCAGTGGTTTGGATCAAATTTTTGTTTGGTTTTATCATTGATTAATCCTTCTGAATGGAATTTAAACTACATTGTTCCTTTGTGTTATCATTAATAGCAAACAATAATGAAAACAATATCTACATCAAAAAATACTATAGTAATTATTAGTTAGTAATGTAATGTTTTTTAACCAAACAATAGTGAAGTTGTTGAAGTACAACAACTATCGCAATTTTAGCAAAATTACTACGTTTTGTATAACTATATTTTGTATAACTAAAGTATATATAGTATATGTAGTATATATAGTTATATCTGCAGCTGATGGTCAAAACAGCAGAAGCCATTGCTTAAAAACACGTCACTTTAGAGCTAGTATTTGAATGATTCTCTAGTATAATATCTAAAATGACGGTAAAACAGATGATTTGGCTCACATTTTAAGATTATAAGGCAGAACGGCATGAAATTCCATCAGTCTACCTAGATTTCCCAGTATTTCTCTGTTGCAATTGGGAGATCACATAATTAACCCCAAAAAAGCTAAAGCTAAGCAAACACTAGAAGATTACTATAGTATAAATACAGCACTACAACATAGAAAAGAGAGAGAGATCGACACAGAATATAACTTACCTGTTTTATAATGGTTTGATCAGCTGTAGTTTTAAACACAAAAAGAAAACACTGGGTTTCTCTCTTCTAAGGACTTATCATGCGGTCTCTCACCATTTTGTGGCACAACCATCTTTGCTTTGCTCAGTATGACGATGCGCTGAATCCCTCCTTCCACACCATCTCCTCCTTTTCCTCCATTTACCAGGGGGAGCTCTTGAGACCTACCTAATTTTGGACCCCCTTATATGCTTATTGATCAGGCGGGAGCCCTGGGCTCTATCATCTTCAAGCTCAGGGTTCTCTCCCGGGATAGCATGCCAGACCTGCTAATAGCGTCTAGTAATATCTAAGTGTGAACTCTTGAAATAATATTTAAAGTCATTAAATGATAAGCTAAGTGCATTAATAGTATGCTCATTTTAAAGTTTGCTTTATGTTTGAAAAAATAAATTCTCCATGTTCGCGTGGGGTTACTACGGGTGCTCTGGTTTCCCCCACAGTCCAAAGACGTGCTATAAGTGAATTGGGTAAGCAAACCTGGCCGTAGTGTATGAGTGTGTGTGTATGGTTGTTTCCCAGTACTGGGTTGCTGCTGGAAGGGCATCCGCTGCGTAAAACATATGCCGGAATAATTGGCGGTTCATCCCACTCCGCATGAGGTTTTGTTGCATTTACGGTTTTGACCACCGGATGTCCCTAGCATGTGCTGTTTCGAACTGTTTTCGAATCATTTTGTGAAGCAGTTTAATGCTTTGTTACACCCATTAATAGTTTGTCTTTCATCCCGTTTGGCTTTTGAAGCATGTGGTGAACGTTAAATAAACATTCAATTAACCGTCGTTCAACCTTCTTTCGCAGGCATTCAGGTGGCCCAGCAGGCTATGTGTAAAGTGAGGACAGAAGTTATGGAAGTGACCCGTGCGATGTTTGACAGACGAAACGCCAACTTCATGTTATGGCCTTCATGTGTGGAAGTGCAGCGCTGTTCGGGCTGCTGTAACGCAAGAACTTTACAATGTGTGCCAGTCCTCACTGAAACACGACATCTACAGGTATCTATACGCAAGTTTACAACGTTTACAAGCATACTAATATAAAATACATAAATATAATTACAAATAAACTTTTATAAACTATGTTTCATGTAAATTAGTGTGTAAAATTGTTAGCTTGCAATTTTAATTACAAGAATGCTACATTGTTAGCATGGCTTAGCAACATGCTAACATAAAATGGTCATGTCAAGTTTTAAAAGGGCTATTTTATACAATACCTATATTTACTAATATAGTCTGTAATATTGTTAGCTCAGTAACTTGCTAAAAATATATGTCACTCTAATTATACTGTAAATACATTAAATTGCCAAAAAGGTTTTGTGCTAATTTGTGTACCATGTTGTTAGCTTAACCAATGCTAATATAAAAAAAGTTGAATGTAATTTCAAAGGCAGAAAGTATTTAATCAATTATTTCTGAAGTGAATTAGCTTATAGTTTTACTAACATTGATAACTACTACAATGCTAATTTGCATATTACTTTGGCTGCGTCCAAAATTGCCTACCCCTTGAGCAGGTACTACATTTGAATTTGAATTGACCACTCAACCGTTAGAAAAGTACAATCTATATAGTATGTATGGAACTCGGACGTACTACATTCGACATTTTGTCATCATCACGTGACCTACCCATGTCTGTTGCGTTTGCTTCACTTCCATTCGTGAATTCTCTCCCGGGGTATCATGGGATAGCTTAGCATCCATCAGATGCAATCTTCAGAATTTCGTCAGAAGTCATCAGGGTCCTTCTCACATTCTGTTTTTTAAATACCATGATTCGGAATATTACTCGACTCGCATATTGTTTTTAGCGTACTATATAGTAGGGAAGTATGCAATTCTGGACGCAGCCTTTGTTAGTTTAGCAGCATGTTAACAGAAATAATTCAATCTAATTACAACTAGTTTTTCACCCGCTTTTACGTATACTGTATTTTAGGCTAAATAGTTAAAAATGTTAAAACGATAACATAATACAGTGAAATGTAAATGCAAATAGACAACATTAGCAAACTTGAAATGGCTAGTGTGTTTTACAATCATTTACAAAGAAAAAAAAGTACCTTTCAATTCCTAAATAAAAATTTTGAAATATGCAAATACTGTAGTATTTTCTTGTAAAACATTAGTGGTCTAGTGATACAACTTCAAGAAATTGTTTTAACAGTATATGCATAATATTTATGTTCACACTGTTATGTTAAATTTTTAGCTTAGCAAGCATGCTAAAATAAAATCATTTGTAAAATCTAATTAGGCTATTTTAAAGATAATTGCTTGTTAGCTTTATGCTAATAGGGTATATGTACAGCTAGTGTTTTTCAGCAATGATAGTTGATAGTTCTGGTGAAAAGTTTTTGAGGCTATTTTCAATTTCATAAGGTTCCTTTTACGACATCAATGTTGTAATGAAATTCACGTACAGTCAGTTAAATAGACTTAAGCGAAAACGAGATCGAAGATTGTGTAAATGCTAGTGCTGACAGTAGCAGTAGGCTAGCGCAGAAACTCCATTGATAATACTGGAGTAAAATAAACTGTCATATTTTGAAGACATGGCATGGAATTTAATGCAGTGCTTCTTGTCTAGTCTGAGAAGACCCACTTCTATATTTCATATATCAATTGTGCAGTGATTTTTAAGAAAATCTGGTTTTGTAATGGTGCAACAGTTCACCGGAAGCGCCCGGGTGACTGAAAATGAAAAGTCTCTGTGCAAATACCCCATTGTTAGTCAGCAACATGCTACAAACAAAACCAATTGTAGTAGGAATTACATAGTCTCCTCAGAAGTTTCATTTAGCATGATTGCAAATGACTTCTCCTGGGTTAGGAATCCCAGCAAGCTTTTTTTATTGTTAAAAGATGTCCAATAGATGTCCAATAGACATCTAAACATAGTCGTCTTGGCTAAAGCAAGGCTAAATTTGAGCTGTTAGTGAAAATCTAATAGACGTCTTATAGAATAGGCCAAAACTAGACTAGTCATCAAATAAACAGAACTGAATGACTACACATATAGAGTCTGGCCAGGCATGTACTGGCCATCGGGACAACTGGGAGATTCCCGGTGGGCCGCGTTCTTAGTGGGAACTGCGAGACTGACTGTGCTTTTTAAGTTTACAATCAGCACACTTGACGACTGGCTGAGCGTTGACCAATCAGAATCAAGTTGGGGTTTAAGGGCGGTTGCTGAGGTGCTGAGGCGACACAGAGCCGGTGTTACACCATATTCTGTGACCGTCGAAATCTGTGACCCTTGAGGGCGTGGCTGCGTAATCTACACAAACTGCGTACAGACGGCCTTTTAAACCAGCGACGGCAAAGTCTATGGAAAACATTTGTTTAGAATAGCTGTTTATGCGTATTCAGTGCATAAATGCTTACTTGCTCGCCCAGAACACACGTGTTGTTTACATGCGCGTCAAATATAGGCTACAGTACGTGCGAGAGCCGTGCACATTTTTAAAACGTTAATTTCTCACTGTTTAGCCATTTATGTGTTATATTAATATTATTATATTAATAAATATCAATACTATATTGATCACGTGTTGTTTACATGTTGGCCAACATCAAATGAAGATCAGTCTTTATTCTTTTATTCAATCTCTCTCTCTCTCTCTCTCTCTCTCTCTCTCTCTCTCTCTC